>PVIY010049859.1:0-16503 GCA_004026745.1 Myrmecophaga tridactyla
AGACTGAGGGCTCAGCTTATAGCTTTGGTTGTTCACACTGCTTGTGAGAATATCAAGAATTCAACTTGGGGGAAGTTGAATTTCTCCCCGTTCTCACCATTCCCTGAAGGGGGCTTGCAAATATTTTTCCAGCCACTGATCAAATCATTCTGATTTCATTTATGTCCCCAGCCCTCCTCCCTCTATCATTCTCACATGCTCTATTTTTTTTTAATAGTGGCCATTCTAGTGGGTGTGAAATGGTATCTCACTGTGGTTTTGATTTGTGTTTCCCTAATAGCGAATGATTTTGAGCATCTTTTCATGTGCTTTCTTTTTTTGCCATTTGTATATCCTCTTTGGAGAAATGTCTGTTCATGTCTTGCCCATTTTTAAATTGGTTGTTTGTCCTTTTATTTTTGAATTGTAGGATTTCTTTATATATTCTGGGTATTAAACCCTTTTTGGATATGTGGTTTCCAAACACAATCTTTGAATAGGTTGTCTTTTTACTTTCATGATAATATCCTTTGATACTCAAAATTTTTAATTTTGATGAGGTCCAATTATCTACTGTTTTGTTTCTTGTGCTTTGTGTGTAAAGTCTAAGAAAATCATTGCCTATCCCAAGACACAGAGCTGCTCCCCTGCATTTTCTCCTAGGAGTTTTATAGTCTTAGTTCTCATATTTAGGTCTTTAATCTGTTTTGTATTAACGTTTGTATATGGTGTGAGATAGGAGTGGTCCTTCATTCTTTTGTTTATGGATATCCAATTATCCCAGCACCCACATAGTAGGGAGGGAAGTGAGTTCACCTGCCAAGTTGGCTTCGAGAGAGAGGCCACATCTGAGCAACAAAAGAGGTTCTGTGGGGGGTGACTTTTAGGCATAATTATAAGTAGGCTTAGCCTATCCTTTGCAGGAACAAGTTTTATAGGAGCAAACTCCATCATCGAGGCCTGAGCCTATTGAACTGGTTGTCCTCACTGCTTGTGAGAATATCAGAAATTCCCCAGATGGGGAAGTTGAATATTCATTTCCTCCTTTTTCCCCAGGCCCCCAAGGGGACTTTGCAAATATTTCTTTATTCACTACACAGATTACTCTGTTGTTCAGATTTTCTCAACTATTCTGCACCTGACTCTTGCACTGTATATGCAGTACAATTTTTAAGATTACCCTTTTGTATGTAATTGTTTCATCTCCAGATTGCTTCCTTTCCTCTGTCCTCCTGTGTTAGTCAGGGTTCTCTAGAGAAACTGAACCAACAAGGAGTCTTGGGAATCTTGATCTGTTCTCTTTGTTTTTGTGCAGATTTTTCTCCCCAGGTTCTATGATTTGCTTAATTTCTTTTCCTCACTCAGTGTCCCCTTATCATTACACTTTTCAGTTCTGAAGCCCATCCTGTCTTACAGAAGTTCAATTCTCCCCCTGCCTTTTTTTTTTTTTTTTTTTTACCTGAGAGGACTTTCCTGTCTTCAGTTTCTTCCCCATTGGGGTATCCCACCTGGGGAGCCAGATGGAGTTAATCCATGAAGGTCTGGTTTGCATTTAAGTGATCCAGCAGAGACTGGACTGAGTGAGTGCACCTCTTGCTAACAGTTTTGCCTCGATCTCTTTTTCCCCTGGGGCAGTTTTGTATATGGCATTCCTCAGCTGTTTGTGTTCTGCCTTGGGTTTCTGCTGACTTGGGTCCCTGTGCCTGGTATGCATTGGTTTCTAACTTACTTCTCTGAGTGGCTCTATGGTCTGCATCAGTGGCAGGAGGCACCCAAGCCCTGCTGCCTCTGTGTGACTCTTAAGCTGTAAGGGGCCAAGTGAGGAGAAAGGGTCTGAACTGGTGGTTCTGAGATGTAAATATCCTAATTTTGGTGGGTTTTTCCCCCTTTTTCTTCAATTAATCATTTCTTCAGTCTCTATCATATACTCCAGAGTTCCAAGAAAGTAGGATTTATCATTGTGTTGTTTGATGCTAGGGGGAGACTTTTCCAGAGAATGTCTTACATTGTCACATTGATGATGTCACCTTTTTGTATGTTTTGTAATTTTTGTTGAGAACTGGACATTCTGAGTATTGTGTTATTACTCTAGAAATCTAGTTCACTCCTCTAGGATTGCTAGTTTTTGTTGTTGTTGCTTTTGAGAGGTGGAACAGTTATTATGTGACTTTTCCAAGCTATTTTTTTCTCCCAAATGGAGAATGGTAAGAGAAAGGATAAAAAATAAATACTGCCTCTTTACGATTCCTCTGCCACTTTTACCTGAGGGGGGTTGGAACAATGGCTGCCCTCAGAGCTGCCCCCCCCCAGTGATCTCAGATAGCTGACCAAAAGCACTCTTCAGTGACCCCTGGATTTTGGAGGACTGGCTCCTTGTATAGCTCAGCCTGGACCAGTAAGCTGCACTAGGAGCCCAGACTGCAGTCCCTACTACTGCCTGCCATATAGCTGGGGGCTGGAAGGTGGTAGCCACTGCATGGAGGGTAAAATTCACCAAATATTTACCATGATTTACTGGCCTCTTCATCCAGCTCTTCCCTGGATGCTATGTGTTCCACTAGACTCCCGTGTTTCAAAAATAGTTGATTCAGGCAGGTCCTGCTGTTTCAATAGTTGTTTTGGTGAAGGGACTAAATCCTGGGGTTTCCTTCGCCACCATCTTCCCACAGTCCTTCAGCCCCAGTTGGAATTTTAATAGGTATTGTGATAATAGGTATTGTGGGAAATATTCCATTCTAACAATATTAAGTCTTCTAATACATGAACATAGGATATATTTTCCTTTGTGTTGGTCTTCTTTAATTTCTTTCAATGATGTTTTGTTGTTTTCACAATAAGTTCTGCACTTCTGTTGAATTTATGCCTAATATTTTATTCTTTTTTGGTGCTATTGTAACTGGAATTGGTTTCTTCCTTTCATTTTTGGATTGTTTGTTGCAAATATATAGGACTACAATTGATTCTGTATATTGACTTAGTGTCCAATAATTTTCTGAACTCATTTGATAGTTTTAATAGTGTTTTAATGAATACCTTAGAATTTTCTCTATATAAGAGCGTGTCATTTGTAAACAAAGATAGTTTTACTTTTTCCTTTTCAAAATGGATGCTTCATTTCTTTTCCTCACCTAATTTCACTGACTACAATCTCCTGTACAATGTTGAACAAAAGTGGTATCCTTGTCATGTTCCCAATTTTAGAAGGAAGACATTCAGTCTTTCACCATTGTGATGTTAGCTGTGGATTTCTCTTAGATTCTCTTTCTCAAGTTGAAGAAATCCCTTCTGTTCTTATTTATTTATTTATTTATTTATTTATTTTTTTAGTATTTTCATCATGAATGGAAAATTAGAGCTGTTATCTTTTTAAATACGGCTTTCTTTTTTTTTCTGTTCTCTCCTAGAATTCTCTTAAATGTGTACTATGCATTCTGTTTTTATCCTTTATATCTCTTAAAATCTCCTTTGTTTCTTCTACCCCCCCCCCCATCTCTCTGTGCTGTAGTCTGGGTAACTTCCTCAGATTCCTGTTCAAGTTTATTAATGCTCTCTTTAGCTGTCTCTATTAAGCTGTGTTTAAAATTTCTATTTGGGCCACCTCCAGATATACTGTGTCACTTTTTACAAATTCTCATTCCATGCTCTTTTGATTCCATCTTAAACATTTCATGTATATTTTTATAGTCTTTCTTGGGGTGAAAATCTCCTCTTTTACTGACTCTCTCTCATAGTGGCCTTTTTCCTTGTGTATTTTTTTAATCATGAGCTTATAGTCAATTAATCTTAATCTCTAGCTGTTCTGACTACCTAAGTTGAAATTACTTTCCTCCAGAAAGGGTTTGCACTAGCTTTTGTTTTAGTTAGAGAAGTTACAGGTTTACAGAGAGATCATGCAGAAAATATGGAGTTCCCATATACCCATTTTTAACATTTTGCATTACTGTGGACTATTTTATAGTTGATAAGGGAATATTATTATAATTGTTGTACTTGCTTTTGCAGTTAGTCAAGGACACTACTCAGTACTATCTTAGCCCCCTTCAAGGATTCCAGCTTAATGTGGGAACTTCAGTTTCAATTTCCCCACCTTGTGGAGAATCTAGGATTCATATTCATATTCTAGACTGGTTTTAGCATTTACTTGCTTGCTACTCAACCACCAGCAAGCAAGCACTTTTCTTTTTAAATCCACTTTTAAAAAAATGTCCTTTCTGAGAGCCTGGTAGTACATTAAAAAGGTAGGGTATATGAACATCTATTTGATTTGAGAACAGAAAACTTCAGAATACATGGGTCCCCAACCCATTGTTGGTAGAACCCTCTTCTTTTCCATTCAAACCTAATTTTTGTCAGAAACTTTTAAGTAGGCCCTTGAAATATGTATGTCTCTTTAAATATGGCTGTCAGAAACATTTTCTAACAGTCTTACACTTTCTTTAAGATGACAGAATGAGAGGGATTAAATGGAATATTATTACCATAGAATTGGGGGTAGTCAGAGGAAATCCATGTCTAAAAACTGATGTTTGCAGGAAGAATGATGATGTATACATGAGCAGCAGAACTTCTGAGTCTTTGAAAAGTCCATATATTTTAATTAACTCTTGTTTTCTCCCCTTTTTTGTATCCAGCACAATTACTTGAAAACCATGATTGGCCTCCAGGTAGCACAGAGAAAATAAGGTCTCACTGCCAGCATCTTGAAGGACAAGATTTATAGCAACTCCAGCCTGCTCTAGTAGAGCTGTTGAACTATCAGCCCAGAACTCCAGCCACTCTACTCCAAGGCCAGGACCAGCTGAGAGAACACACAGTTTTCTGCCTTCCAAGGAACATCCTCTGAAGGACACCTTTGATCATCTTTACAGAACACATTTGATCTCAATTTTCTGTGTTATATGCAGGGACAGGATAAAATAACTTTCTAGTTTGGGCCTTTAGTGTTCATCCATGGGCTTTGTTTTCTCTCATATTCAGAGAAGTGGGAGGATATCTTTCCTATGTGCAGGTATAATCAGGACTGAGTCTCAAGTGAGAAAGCAAAAATGTGGTTCAGCCAGACTACTCCTTTGTCCCACTGGTCAGCCTCTTTTCACTTCTTGATGGATAGCCAGGGTGTCACCTTGCTCTGAGGAGCCCTGGGTTCTCACAGCTATCTCTGACCATAAGTCCTCTTCATGCTTCTGAATCAGGGAAGGCAGAGGAAGCCCTCATAACTCAGTACAAAGAGAGCATGATGAACCTGAAAGCCAATGACCCTGAAAGCGATGAGGCAGAACTGGGCCACTATGTCAGGAAATGAGTGAACATTTCTGGGGACATGCCCTCTACAAGTTAGCAGTACACTGCAATCTTCCCTACCCAGCATGTCTGTGGGCTGGATGTCAGGGTTGGTCTCTTGTCCCTCTTTCTGTCTCTCTCTATATAGGCTGCAGATAAGTAAAACAAAGTGGCCATCTTACCCTGGATAAGAACAGGATCAGACTGTCAGGGTTGAGTAGGGAAGGGAGGACATTGCTCTTTAGTCATTCTCAGGCTGCAGTCTTGTCCCTTTCTTGATGGTATCAAAGGGAAAGAGTTTATCAGTCTGTTTAGGAAACAAATTCAGGCCCTCTGGGCTTCCAGACAAGCCCCTGTATTGGGAAACAGTCTCCATGCAGTGAAAAGTTCAGAGCTTCCTTGGAATCTTTCCTCTCATACCCACTTATGTTTGGGTGGGTCAAGGCCTCAGCTTTGTTCTGTGTGAGCCTTCCCTCTATCTGATACTGCCTAGCAAGCACTTGATGTTGCTGTGATTGGGCTGACAGCCAGAGAGAGTCTCTGACCATCTGGCAGCCCCATCGTGGGAAACTATGAGAGAGAAAAAAAACATATCTCCTCCAGTAGTTGATGTCCAACTCTGGGACCACTGTATATGAGGAAAGGTGGAATAAACCAGGTCAAATCTGGAGAGGAAGAGAAATATGATAGGCCTCTGGGTGGAAGCAAATCAAGGGATTTCTGTAGTACCCGAATGTTGGCATAGTTGAGCAAGAGCAGATGTTTTCCCAAAAGGTGAAAATGGCTGAAAGGCAGATTTTAATCACAAAATAAGCAGAAGATTAAAATAAGTTCAGTCCCACCTTGGCATTATCACTGAGAGTCCCATAGCAGGGTTGCGGAATCCATTCTTAGACCAGAAGGTTGAACTGGATGGTGTCTGTCCAACTGAAGCTTCCATGATTCTGTTCTTTAGCCCATCTGTGAGCATCTGAATATGGTGAAAACAGACTTTCCTTGAGGTCTCTCCTCTCTCCCCTCCCCAGTTCCCTTGCTTTTACTGATTGATGCATGATGTTCCCAAACAGTTTTCAGAAACTCACATCATACCAAGGCTTCCCTGAGCAGCTCTGAAAGCCTCTGACCTAATTCGGCCTAGTGACACGCATAGGACTCTGAGTGACCAGCACCAATGGTGTGCACATAACCTTGTCGGTCAGTCCTCTTGCTCCCATTGATTGTTGCTAAACAGGCAGGTCTGCCCAGAATCAGTCTACCCTCCCAGCTAGTAGAGACTTTAGGCAGAAGGGTTCTGATTCCTTCCCGTCTTGTCTGTCCTCATCCTCATTAGGATTTGTTTGTGGTTCCCAGATCTTTGGAGCTCCTCAGGAAATAGGACATAGAAACAGGGGTGCATCTTTTTGTTGTGGCCACAAGAAGCAGTCTTTGGTGAAGCAGCCATCAACAGCCTCCCTTTCCTTCAGTTCCTCCTCACTGGTTGGAATGTCATGGCCCTAATGGACAGTCTGCCCACCGGAACTCCTGGACAGCCAGTCCTGGAGTCTGCTAGCCAGGGCAAGCTGGGCTTTTGTAATGGCTGTTGGTCTTGGGTTGTCACCTTTTCCTGGCTCAGTCATCATACAGCCATCCTTGGTTGGTTTTGTCACAAACTGAAATAAATACCATCAAGGTGAGCAGAGGCACCAGAATAAGCCAGAATGGAGCTCAGAAACTCACCTTCCACACGAACTTCTTACAGGAACAGAACCATCCAACATAATAGGGAGGTAGAGGGCATTCTTTCCACTCAAATGGGCCTGATTTTCTAGAAAATAGTCCCTGCTGAGCTAATCTGACCATCAAAATCACCTCTCAAAGGACTTCTCATGCCATCAGTGTTACAGATGAGATGACCTTCACCCCTGCTATCAACATTTAGAGATGCTGGCTAAAGTATGACATTCTTTTAAATAAAAAGTTAAATTTTCAGGGAAGAAAGGAAACTGCTAGCTGCTGGGGAAAAAGATGGACATGAAAACCAGAGTGGTCAGCACATGTACTGGCTGTGGCTGCTAGAGTCAGGCAGAGGGTATATGGGCTGATTTTTTCTCATGAGCATTTATGTCCACACATGAATGAGAAATAAGACTAGATCCATGCCAGGAAGGAGGTTAGAAATAAGACTGCGTAAAATTGGTATCCTGAATGCATCATCTTTGGTGAAGAGATGAGCTAGAAAAATTTGTCCCACTGGCATAGAGAGAGAACAGGGAAACTTGCCCCTGGGGTTGAGGAGAACAGGTTCCCCAAGAATTTGCAGTCACGCACAGGTTTGGAATTCAGATTTAAACTGTGTGGTCAAGAACCACTAGCTGAAGAATTAGCATAAAATTTAGCCCCAAGCCAGTAGCAGAATCAAAGAACTCTTCAGCATTTCTGCAGCAAAGTCCTAGTTTAAACATGCTCAAAATCCAAAGAATAAACACGTACGTACACACATACAGAAACAGCCTACCATGGTGGAGAATCATCAGACAAAATGAAAGCAGGATTAGACTTCTAAGAACATCAGATAACAAATTATTGAATAAAGATTACAGAATGTATGTTTAAATAATTATAAACAAAATTAGGAATAAAAATATGAGAAAGGCTATCAAAAGAGTCTATTCTGACTTTTTAAAAACAGAACTAATGGAATGAAAAATATATAGTTCTAAAAATTAAAATGGGCTAGAAACAGCAAAAGGGAAAATTAATGGCCAGAAAGCTGGAATGAGATTGCCTAGAATGCAGCATATAGTGATGAAGACATGGACAATTGAATACATAGTATGAGAAGATCCAGTAATACATCTGTTTTGGTTTGCTAAATCTGCTAGAATACAATATATCAGAAATGGGTTGGCTTTTTCAATGAGGATCTATTAGGTTATGTATTAGTTAGGGTTCTCTAGAGAATCAGAATCAACAGAAAATATTCATAAATATAAAATTATAAAAGTATCTCAGTAACCATGGAAATGTAGAGTCCAAAATCCGTAGGGCAGGCTGTGAAGCTGACAATTCTAATGGAGGGTCTGGACGAACTCCGCAGAAGAGGCTTGCCAGCCGAATCAGGAAGAGAACTTGTCTCTTCTGAATCCTCCTTAAAAGGCTTCCAGTGATTAGATTAAGCATCACTCATTAAAGACAACACTCCCCTTGGCTGATTACAAATGGAATCACCTGTGGATGTTGTTGACATGATCATGATTTAATTTTATGAAATGTCCTCATAGCAACAGACAGTTGGCCAGTACTTGCCCAACCAAACAGGTACCACTACCTGGCCAAGTTGACACATGAACCTGGCCATGACAGGTTACAAATTTACTGTTCTAAGGCCATGAAAATGTCTACATTGAGGCTCAAGAGGAAGACACTCTCTGAGGAAAGACTGCTGGCCTCTGTGGATGTGCCGTCACATGGGAAGGCACATGGCAACGTCTCCTGGTTCTGGTTTAAAAATGGCTCTCTTAGCTCCTGTGGGTCTTCCTTGCTTCTCCTGGGGCATTTTCTCTCTAAGCTCTCTGGGCTTTTGCTTTCTTTTTCCCTCTTCCCAAAGGGCTCCAGTGAAGGATTAAGACCCACTGGAATGGGCTGGGTCACATCTCAATTGAAACAGCCTAACCAAAAGGTCTGCCCCACAACAGGTCTGCCCCCACAAGAATGGATTAAATGAATATAGTCTTTTCTGGGGTACATAACAGATTCAAACCAGCACACTCTACCCTCTGGACCCCCAAAAGACATTCTTTCCATATGCAAAATATATTCATTACATCACAATATCACAAAAGACTTAAATTATCTCAGTAACAATATTAAGTACAAAGTTTCATCAAAATAAGTTACAGGCATGGTCTATCCTAAGGCAAAATTCTCCTCTGGCTGTGGACCTGTGAAACGTAGAACAGGTTATCTGCTTCCAATATACAAAAGAGGGACAGTCATAGGATAAGTGTTCCTATTGACATAGGGAGAAATTTAAAGGAAAACGGGGGTCACCAGACACAGTTGCAAAAACCTACAGTCATACTTCATTGGATTTCAAAGTCTGAGAGTCATCTACAGAAAGACATTTTATCCTCAGGGCTAGAGGGAACAGCATTCTTATCCTCTCCAAGGGCTTATGCAGTGGACCTGCTCTTCCCAAGCACTGGGGTGAGGGTTCCAACACCTCCAAGCATTGGAGACACCACCTCATTCTCAGACCCACCCTGAAGCATTGGGGTGGCACCCAGACTCTCTGCCACCTCTGGGGCACACTCTCAACTCACTTAGAACAGTGATAGAAAGTGGTGGCCAGGCTTTCCCCAATCCCTGGGGGAATGTGCCCTACCTTCTCTGAGGCCTAGGGCAGCAACACTTCCTGAACAACAGGGCAGCCAATCTCCCCTCAATTCCCCAGGTATCTGAGAGCCCTAAGGCAGCAGCACACTTCCTGAACAATGGGGAGGAAAACCTGCCCTCTGCAAACTCCAGGGCAAACTCACTTTCTCCAAGTGCATGGGTGGGTCCACTCTCCTGGCCCAAAGTTTCTTTGCTCCAGACATCAATTTCCAAAATGCCTTTGAAGTCATTTTCCTTCAATCTGTCCCTTTTCTGTCCTTTTTAGTCCAGGCTGGCAGTGGTTCTGTTTACACAGATTCCACAACAAACTTGTCAGTTTCCCATGCAGCACATAGTGGTTCCAACTTTCAGAAAATAGGACTTTCCACAAATCCTTTCTGGATAATTAATTCCATTTCCAATCCTGGCTATCCTGAAATGGCTGACTGGTTCCATGTTTGGTTAAATCCTCATGTGGGGCAGTATACTCTGGGGACTCATTTTCTAAAAGCTCAAAACTTTCCCTGTCAGTTTTGGGTTTCTTTGTACCCAAGAGTTCAGTTCTTAGCTTATCCTTTTCCTCTCATATTTTACTATAAGCTTCAAAGAGAAACCAGGATGCATTTTCCACACATAGTTTGGAAATTTCCTCAGATATCCAAACTTGTCAATTTCAAATTCTGTCTTCCATCTGACACCAAGACTCAATTTTGCCAAATTTTCTGCCACTTTAAAACAAGGGTCACCTTTCTTTCAGTTTGCAATGACACATTAATCATTTCTGTCTAAGGCCTCATTGGGAGTATCTTTAGAGTCCATATTTCTACCAACAGTCTCTTCAAAGCAATCTATGCCTTTCCTATCAAGCATCTCACAATTCTTCCAGAATCTTACCCTTATGCATTTATAAAGCTATTCCAGCATTTTTATATTTACAAAACACAGCACCCCACTTCTCTGATATCAAAATCTGTTTCAATTTGCTAAAGCTGCTGGGATGCAATATACCATAAATGGGTTGGCGTTTTCAATGGGGATTTATTACATTACAAATTTACAGTTCTAAGGCCATGAAAATGCCCAAATCAAGACATCAAGAGGAAAATACCTTCCATGAGGAAAGACTGCTGGCACTGGGGGGAGAAGAGGGATTGCTCTGTCATGGGAAGGCAAATAGGACATCTGCTGGTCCTCTCCTGGTTCTGGTTTCAAAATTACTCTCTCAGCAGAGTTCACGCCTGCCATACCAGAGACCTGGGTTCGATTCCCGGTAGCTGCCCATACAGGAAAAAAAAATTACTCTCTCAGCTTTTGTGGGTCTTTCTTACTTCTCCTGGGGCATTTTCTCTCTAAACTCTGGGTTTTTACTGTCTTTTATCCTCTTCACCAAGGACTCCAGTGAAGGATTAAGACCCACCTTGATGAGGGTGGGTCACATCTTAATTGAAATAGCCTAACCAAAAGGTTCCCCCCACCCAACAGGTCTGCCCCCACAAGAATGGATAAAAAAGAACATAGTCTCTTCTAGGATACATAATAGATTCAAAGCAGCACATCTAATCACAGGTCGAGAGGGAGGTTATAGGGAGATCACCCTCTTGGTGATCTCATCCAATCTCAAGGCATTAAACATCATCTATATGCTGACTCCCAATTTTATATAGCCTAGCTTAGACTGCTTTCCTGAACTCCCAACCTGTGTGACCAACTGCTAACTTAACATCTGCATTGAATGTTTAATGTACATCTAGAATCAAATTAAATGTTTAATTGTACTCCCAAACTTGCTCCATACTCTGCCTCCCCATCTCTGCCCAATTGTTCAAGCCAAAAACCTTAATTTTATCCTTGAATTCTCTTTTTCTCTTACTCCCCCCATCCAATCTTTCAGGAAATCCACCGGCTGTACCTTCCTACCATATCCAAAACCTGACCACTTCTTACCACTTCTACTGCCCCTACCCTTATCTAAGCCTCCATCTTGTTGACTGAAACAACAGCTTCCTGTCTCCTTCTTCCCTTGCTCTCTTATAGTCTGTTGCTAATAGTATGAAAGCCAGGTTGATCCTTTTGAAATAGTTTAGGACATATCACACCTCTTCTCAGACTTTCAATGGTTCTCTACTCTCAGAGTGAAATCTAAGTCTGTTAAACAGTCCATAAGGCCCTACATGACTTGACCCCTATTACTTCTCTACTGCCATCTCTACCCTTTCCCATGATTTCTCTGTTTCAGCAAATGAACCTCCTTGCTATTCTTCTAGTATGCCAGAAAGCATCTGCCTCAAGACCTTTGCACTGGTTGTTCCCTCTGCCTGAAACATTCTTCCTCCAGATGTCCATATGCTTACCCCATCTCAAATCTTTGCTCATTTGCACCTTCTGTAGCAGACACTGACATGCCTTGACCATGCACCCATTCACATTCTATTTCTGCTTATTACTTCCTATAGAAAGCACCTAAAACTTTCTACATAAAGACTTTCTCAGTCATATGTGCTTATCTGCCTGTAGGGTGGGCTAACAGCCTTATAAGCAGCCTGTTTTTGGTGTGTTAAAGCTGCTGGAGTGCAATACACCAGAAATGGAACAGCTTTTAAAAAGGGAATTTATTCAAATGCAAGGTTACTAAGGCTATTATGATGTCCAAACCAAGGCATCCAGAGAAAGATACTTTGACTAAAGAAAGGCCAATGGGTCTGGAACACCTCTATCAGCTGGGAGGGCTCATGGTGACATCTGCCAGCTTTCTCTCTAGGCTTCTCATTTCAAAAGGTTTCCCCAGGGGCATTGTTCTAGTTTGCTGGCTGCCAGAATGCAACACACCAGAGATGGATTGGCTTTTAATAAAAGGGGATTTATTTCATTAAAAACATGTAGTTCTTCAGAGGAAAAGCAGCTAACTTTCAACTGAGGTTCTTTTTTATGCAGGAAGACACAGGGTGATCTCTGCTGGTCTTTGCTCCAGGCCTCTGGGTTCCAACAACTTTCCCTGGGGTGATTCCTTTCTGCATCTCCAAAGGCCTGGGCGAGTGCTGAGATGAGGTGTACTGAGCTGCTTGGGCTGCGCTATGTTGAGCTCTCTCATTTAAGCACCAGCCAGTTAAATCAAACATCGTTCATTACAGCAGGCATGCCTCCTAGCTGACAGCAGATGTAATCAGCAACAGATGAGGTTCACATGCCATTGGCTCATGTCCACAGCAGTAAAACTAGGCACCTTCACCTGGCCAAGTTGACACCTAGAACCTAACTACCACATGTCCACCCCTTGTCAACTTGGCAACTAAGTTGCCATCACCTTAAATGATATTAAAGTGACAAAAATTCTCTTCTGGCTGTGGACCTATGAATCTCAAAACAAGTTATCTGGTGACAGTATGCAAAGGAGGACATTCACAGGTTACGGGTTTTCATTTCCATAGGGAGAAATTGGAAGGAACACAGGAGTCACAAGACCCAAACAGTTCTGAAAACCTGCAGGGCAAACACCATTGGATTTCAAAGTCTGAAAGTCATTTATCCTTCAGCTTTAGAAAGTGGCTGTCCCACCCTTTCCAAGGGCCTACTCAGTGGCCTGCCTCTTTCCAAATCAACCTCGGGGGACATTGAGGAGGATACCTTTTTCTCGGCTCCACCCTCTCCAAGCATGAGAGCCACACTTGGGCTCTCTGCCATTTCTGGGGCACATGCTCAACCTCTCCATGTGGTGGCAGTCAGGCTCTCCCCAGTCCCCAAAGACTGTGCTGTACCTTCTCCAAGGCCTGAGACTGCATGACTCTTCCACTGCAATGAGGTGGGAGACTCATCCTCTGCCCTCAGGGCAAACTCACCCTCTCCATGTATATGGATGGGTCCACTCTCCTGGCCCAAGGCTTCCTGACTTCAGACCCAAATTTCCATGGTTCTCACTCTGCAAACTCCAATTTGTACCTTTTGTGTCCTCCTTCGTCCAGATTGGCAGTGATTCCATTTACACCAACAGTCTGTTCAAGCACCCCAGGACTTCTCCATCATTCTTTTCTCAGTTCCTCCAAAATCTTCCCCTTATCCATCCAAAAAACTGTCCCAACATATCTGGTATTTGCAAACCGCAGCAGCACCCCACTCTCCAGTCCCAAAAATCTGTTCTAGTTTGCTGGCTGCTGGAATGCAACACACCAGAGATGGATTGGCTTTTAATAAAAGGGGATTTATTTAGTTAAAAATGTGTAGTTCTTCAGAGGAAAGGCAGCTAACTTTCAACTGAGGTTCTTTCTTACATGGGAAGGCACAGGGAGATCTCTGCTGGCCTTCACTCCAGAGAGGTTCTAACAACTTTCCCCAGGGTGATTCCTTTCCACATCTCCAAAGGCCTGGGCTGAGCTGCAAGTGCTGAGATGAGATATGTTGAACTGCTTGGGCTGTGCTACATTGAGCCCTCTCATTTAAGCTTCCACCAATTAAATCAAACATCATTCATTGCAGCAGGCACACCTCCTAGCCAACTGCAGGTGTAATCAGTAACAGATGAGGTTCACATGCCATTGGCTTATGTCCACAGCAATAGAACTAGGCACCTTCACCTGGCCAAGTTGACACCTGAACCTAACTACCACTGGCATTTTCTTTCTTCATCTCCAAAGGTCTCTAGCTGTGTGGGTTCTGAAGCTTTTCCTAAAATGGTTTCCTCTTAAAGAGCTCCAATAAGCAACCCCAGTATGAATGGGGAGAAACACATCCCCATGGAAACAACTTAATAAAAAAGATCCCACCCAACAATAATGAATGAGGATTGAAGAACATGACTTTCCTGGGGTACACATCAGTTTCAAACCAGCACACAGCCCTTAACCAAGAATCAGTGGATGAGTACCCCAGTGGCCTCCTCTGGGTGGGGCAACTCTGAAACTTCTTTCCATTATGCTGTAGAATTTCCCAATATAAATGCACAAATTCACATGTACACAAATGAACCAAAAGGAATAAAACAAGTTGATAAAACTTGTTACATCAAGTAGGTAGGAATGTCAACGAAATGATAACATCATAAAGTTGTTTAAGTTTTGTTATATAATTTATAATAATTTTTAATAACACATATTACAAAAATATAATGAGACTTCTGGTGACTCAAGATGCAAAGTGAGGTGCTACAAGGTTTTTTCCCTCCATAAAATCTTTGAACATCTAGCAATAATTGACAGAGCTAACTTTCTCAGAGTTCTGGAAAACAGTTAAAGGACTACAGAAACCAGGTGAACACTAAATCAAGGAAAGGTCAACTTAAAATTGTAGGAAAACCTCAGGGTCCCCTTGTTAATTCCTTTCTTTCCCCTCCATGGGTCAGTGTGTAGCTAGCCTACACTTTTTGTGTGGGTCTTTGGTCCTGTTCTAGAGAGACAAAAATAACCCTTATGCACATACTAGGGTGGATATATGTCTGTGTTAGTCTATCTGGTGGCAGCTTGAAGGACTGAATCAGAACACTCATCTGTCACTTACCATCCTAGAACTTGTCCCTCTCCCCAGAAACAGCTTGTATACAGCTAAAACATTGTAAGAAACAAATAAATTGCAGCAGCCTGAGGCTAAAGATCACCACCTTTAAGACATACAATAGAGCACATAGGAGAAGAGACAGCATTTGGATCACTAATCACTATAAGTGGGGGACTTCCTAAGGGCACAAGTGCATATCCAGGACAAGATACAAGCATAAGAAATATTAGAGAAGATCTTGAATTTTCACCTCAGACTGTTCTTCAGGTTCATTGGTAGGAGGGCTAAGCTCTGAAGGAGAGTACCAGCCAATACAAAGTCAATTTGCAGATTGTGAATGGCATTTTTTTGTTTATTTTTGTTAGCTCCTGGAATCCAAGGAAATCTCTGTAATATAACTACCTGAATGCAAACTTGAGAACAGTCACCTTAGGGACAAAATTCTAGAGTTCAAATATTAAAATGCACAATGTGAAACAAAAGTTTACTAGCCAAATAGGAAATGATGGTCCATCCAAGGGGACAAGATTAAATATCAGAAAATCATTAATGAAGAATACCATATTTTGATTATAGGATATATAAGACAAAAACGTTTTTTAAAGTCTTAAATATGCTCAAAGAGCTAAAGAAAAACATGAACAAGTAAGTAAAGCGTATCAGGAAAATGATCAAAATGAGAATTTCAATAAAGAGAGAAATAATAAAAAGGAGTCTTACAGAAATACTGGAGTTGAAGTCCACAAAAATGAATTAACAATTCCCTAAAGAGGATCAACAGTAGATTGGAACTGGCTGAAGAAGTGAACTCAAAGATAAGACTACTGAAATTATTAAGTCAGAGAAGCAGAAAGAAAAATGAATGAAAAAAGTGAACTTGGCTTAAGATATCTGTGGGATACCATCAAGCATACCAATATATACATTATGGGAGTACCAGAAGGAGAAGAAAGAGAGAAAGGGGAAGAAGGAATATTTGAAGAAATCATGGTAGAAAACTTCCCCAATTTAACAAAAGATATGAATACACACATTCAAGCGGCCCAACAAGTCCCAAAAGGATAAACTTGAAGAAGCCCGGACATATTATAATCAAATTGTCAGACGCAAAAACAAAGAAAGGATCCTGAAAATTGTGAAAGAGAAGCAACAAGTCATGTACAATGGCACTCCAATAAGATTGTGCTGATTTTTCATCAGAAACTACGGAGGAACGAAGGTAGTGGGATTAAATATTTAAAGTGCTGGGAAAAAAATTACTAACCAAGAATTTTATATATGGTGAAACTCTCTTTAAAAAATAGGGAAATTAGAACATTCCCAGATAAGGATCTCTTTTGTTGCTCAGATGTGGCCTCACTCTCTCTAAGCCCAACTCTGCAAGTGAAATCATTTTCCTCCTCCTTCCCC
>PVIY010049860.1:0-16502 GCA_004026745.1 Myrmecophaga tridactyla
GTGCCCCCAGCCCCTCAGGGCCCACCGAGCCCCTCCCCCCTCCTCCTCATTGCACAGATCAAGAAGCTGAGAAGCTGCGTCATGGGCAGGGAAAGAGCGAAGCCAGGATGAGCTCATACCAGGGACAGGGATTGGTTTCTGATAACAGGCTTTTAAAATGGAAGGATAAAGATTAAAAAATGCAGAAGCTGGCAGATACCTGGGAACTTGCCCAGGCCTGCAGGCCTGGCCCAAGATGAGATGAGGTCAGAGGTGGCGGGGGTGGCTGGGGTCTGCACCTCACCCCCCTCCTGGAAGCAGCAGCAGGAGGCAGAAGTGGCGAGCCCCGGAGCGGGAGAGGCTGGTGCTGTGCTGTCCCGTTAGCCTGAGTCTCTGGGGAGGCTGCCCCGGGCGGGGGCTGCTGGACCTCCAAGTACATCCTGGAGAGGAGAGAGAGGCTCTCCTAGAGCCCCTGAGAGGGGGCCGCCCCTCCCAACAGGCAGCCCTGGGGCCCTTCCGCAAAGACTCCCCTTGGGAAGGGGGTGGAGGCGAGGGTCTGGCTTCACTGTCTTTTGAATATGGGGGTATGTTTAACAATGAGCCTCAGCCGGGAGCGAGTCTGAGCCCATGCCATGTCCCCCCGACATCCTACCACAGTCTCCCACCTGATGACTAAGAGAGAGAAGCCCGGTGAAGTGGGCAGCGCAGGGCACGGGCCATAGGAGAAAGGTTTTTGGGGATACAGCGAGGAGGGAGCCCACATACCTATACCGCAAAGAAATGCCTGAAGAACTGAAAATTCAGCCGGGGACCAGGCACAGTCCCCCTGTTCTGCTTCGTGCCCTCTCTCTGCACAGATCACCCGGCTTCCCTGGGGAGGCGCCGTGGTTCCTAGAGCCCGAGCCCCTGCCACCTCCCCCTCCGCCCCCTGGCCAGGGCCCCAGTGACCCCCTGCTCCCCCGCTCTGTGCCCCAAGCCTTTCCCATGGCTCTGCTTCCCTGGCTGAGTCAGGAGCCTGGCAGCCTTGGATTCCCCACCCCCACGCCAGCCTCCCCCAGTGCACCTGCTGTCACCTCCCAGGCTGCCCTGGCTCTAAGCAGGGGGTCCAGGGAGGACCCTGGCCTTCCTCAGACCAGGTTGTCTTCTGTCCTTCCAGGCACCCAGCTGCACTTCTGCTCTCCTGGGTACTTCTACCCCTTGACTCTACCTCTAGGACCTCTGCCAGAGCTTGGCCCTCAGGGCTGGGGCTCAGCTCTTGCTGTCTCTTCCCATCTCACCCAAGAGTCCCAGCAAAGGGACAAGCTGGGAAGGGGGTCTGTAAGTCCTATTGGTTCCCACCTTGTCCCTGAGGACAGGAGGCCTCAGAGCTCAGGGCTGGTTCCTGGCCCCAGGGAACCTTCGCTGATAATAGGGCTGCGTCCCCACACGTGTCCCCACATCTCCCCTCTGTGATGGCCTCCCCATGCTTTTCTTGCCCTTTCCCCTTACAGCCTGTTGGAAGTACAAATTTGGTGGTACGACCCCCACACTCAACCCATTGGTGGCTTCTCACTGCTCTTAGGACATAGATGGCCAGGGGCTGGGTGAAGGCCAACACGCCAATGTCACCTGGAATAGGGATTAAAAAAAAAACAAAAACAAAAACGGGGAAACTCAAAGCACCAGCAAGAAGAGGCAGGCAGTGCCGCTTGGGCCGGTGCACGTGGGCCTGAGTCCCAGGGGAGGGGCCCTGCCCCCTGCTCACACCTAATCAAGAACAGCCTCGTTTGCAGGGAAGAAGCAACAGGGCTCAGGCGCCCAGCAGTCCGAGTGTGGCTGCCAGCTGAGCAGGGCAGTGTCCGAGGTCACCCGCCTATTGCCAGCACCTGGTGACCTTCCAGAAGTTGGAGTCCGGCCATGGAGGAAGGGGAGGCCTGACAGCCTCGGTTGGGGGAGGCAGAGCTGCTGAAGCTGGCAAGTTCACTCATCAGATGACCCTCACTGGGCCCCAGCCAGACCGGCTCCCTCTAGGGCCACTGAATGTACGCCGTCCTGGGTCACCCAACTGTGTCGTGAGCTGCCCCCAAGCCCTCCCTGCTCTGCCCCACACACTGCCGCTTGCCTGGCTCTCGGCTCAAATCCACCCCCCTCACTGAAGCCTCCCCGTCTCCTTGGACTGTGTGGACCCTTCTCCCATCCTTTGGAACCCTCTTTGGGGGTGAAGTTCATAGTGATTATCATTTGGTTTTTGTCTGCAAGCTCCCCGGGGCAGCCAGCATGTCTGTGCTATTCTCCGTGACAAACCGATGCGGAGCCAGACACGTTATGCCAGGAAAATGAAAACCACCCTGGGCTGTACTACTTGAGGTACGGTCCAAGGGCCGGCCACACCCCTGCCGCTGGAGCTGGCTGGAAACGCGGGCTTCCCAGGCCCACTGTACCTGTTCCACACACTGACAGTGAGCGGGGCTGGCCCAGGCCTCCTAGGGGACTTTAGCTATAGGAACCGGGAGCAGGTAAAGGAAGAGCTGATCTGGGGGGATACTGAGGCAGCCCAGAGGTGAGCAACAGGAGGACCCACAGGTACACCCGAGGCAGGGAGGGCAGCAGGAGTTAGTGAGGTACCGGGAAATCCAGAGGGTGGGCTGTCCCCCAGAGAGGGGGGCTCGCGGGTGGGGACGCAGCGGCTGGAGGAGATGCCTCGGTGGGGAAGGGAGAGGACACAGGCCTCCAGCTGCTCCCTTCTGCCTTCTGCAGCTGCCTGGCAAAGACCATACCCGGCTGGAAGCCTGAGGGTGGGGAGCTCAAGGGGTGAGGCCCCCCTGCAATGAGGAGTAGAGTGGGGATGGGGAGGGGTGGGCTGGGTCCCTCCCAGCCCCCTACCTGCCACTGTGGCCCATGAATGTCGTGGGTCCCCTGGCCCAAGGCTTGCTTGCCCAGTTCACCTGTGGGTAGGCACCTTTGGTCCTTGATTTCCCCATGCCCACCACCTGGGCTGCTCAGGGAGGGACAGCTGGATCCCAGGATGGGCAGCTCTGCCAGGCCCTCTGCCTGCCCTGCGCCCACTGGGCATCCTTCTGCTCCGTCCTGCCTGGGGGCGTCTAGGGGGGACCACACATCCCCCCCCCACCCCCAGCCCTGTGCCAAGGAGACCTACAGCCATTCCGTGAGCGCCGTGGTGCCTGGAGCCATTGCCTCTGCTCTTTACACCTCGCTGGCATGGTCGGAGGTGGGAAAAGCTTTCCAGGCTCCTTGCCTGGGCGTGAGAGCCGCGCTGGTGTGGCACTGAGAGCCGGGGAGTGGGGAGTGTCGGGCTGTGGGGGCCCGTGGGGGGCTGCTGCTTTATATCAGATCCATCGGGAGCTGAAGGCAGCTTGGCACGGTGCCCTCAAGAGACGCATTACATCCCTTGGACAGGAATCCACTGGCCTTCCTGAGCCGAGTCCATAGGGCCCAATGCTGATGCCATTTGCAGGCCTTCCTAGTCCTTTGTAGAAAAGTCCTGACAATCCTTGCAAGCCAAGCTGATCAAATAAGGCAGGAGCGCCGGCCCCAGCCTGCCTGTGGCTGCAGTGCCCGGAGTCCCGGGAGGCGACCTCCCTGCCCTCCGCCCGACCCAGCGAGGCAGTGCCATGGTGCCACCCCCCTCCCGCCTGCTGCTCCAGCAAGATCACCTTCCTTGTCCTGGGGGCTGGCAAAGGCTCTCTGGTTACCCAGAGACTCCTGGGAGGTTCCCAGGGGCAGTTGCCAGGAGACTATTAAATGTCTTAATGGGCATGAACCTGCAGCACCTGGCCAGCAGCTCACCTGGAACCGGGCAAACCCTGCTGGATGGGGCTTTTCTCCCCATGGCCTTGGGGGAGGGGCTGGAGAGGCAGAAACTCAGAAATCCTTCCTTTTTCTGAGGTTTTACGCCATAGAGCAATAGGGTAGCTCTGCCCTTTCTCCTGCTCCTGAGCCCTGGCCCCAGCATGGGCCTTGCAGAGACCCCTACCCACTAGAGCCAGCCAGCTGACCCGGTGGTCCCACTGATGCCCCCAGAGGCGTCCCAATCTCCTTTCGTCCATGATGTCCATTCCCCTTACCTGGTGCCTGGGGGTCCTGCCTGCCCTTACTCCCTCTCCAGGGTGTTCCCACACAGTTGCCTCTTGTTTGGCCAAGCGGGGGCCAGGAGGGGACAAGCCACAGCTCTGAGGAGGGGTGACTAATGGGATAAAGAGTCCACACAGCATTCTGTCCCCACAGGACCCGTGGTAGAGCCTGGCCCCTGCAGCGTCTCCTGGACTTGGCACTCTCCTGCTTTCTTGCTGCTGTGCCCACATTCCTGGACCAGCGTCCCTGTGTTTCCCAGCAAGTCCAGTGCAGGACCCTTGAGCTGCAGGCCCATTCAAATTCCCCATGTGCATTCAACCCCGACGAGGATGGGCCCCACTTTGTGCCCATCCAACCCAGAGGGGGGGCGGTGACACAGTTGTCCCCCAGAAAGCAACATCATCTTCCCCTTAGCTGGAGGCTGCAACCTCGGAGGGCAGGGCCAAGTTACAGGTGAAAGGGAGGAATCGGATATAGAAAATCAAGGGAAAATATGATCAAGGCCAAAATAAACTTTTTTTTTGCAATGCATTTTTTAAAAATTTATTTATTTTTTATTTATTATACATAAGCACCTACAAACACAAACATTCTTATCATATGATCATTCTGTTCTTGTTATATAATCAATAACACACTATTATCACATACTAGTATATTCATTATCATGATCATTTCTTAGAATATCTGCATCAATTCAGAAAAAGCAATAAAAAGAAAACAGAAAAAAATTCATATATACCATACCCCTTACTCCTCCCCTTCACCAATCACCAGCATTTCAATCTACTAAATTTATTTTAACATTTGTTCCCCCTATTATTTATTTATTTTTAATCCATACGTTTTACTTGTTTGTCGATAAGGTAGACAAAAGGAGAATCAGATACAAGGCTCTCACAACCACACAGTCACACTGCGACAGCCATATCATCATACAGTTATCTCCAAGAAACATGGCCACTGGAGCACAGCTCCACATTTTCAGGCAGTTCCCTCCAGCCTCTCCATTACACCTTAGCCAAAAAGGTGATACCTATTCAATGCGTAAGAATAACCTCTAGGATAACCTCTCGACTCTATTTGGAATCTCTCAGTCATTGACACCTTATTTTGTCTCATTTCGCTCTTCCCCCTTTTGGTCAAGAAGTTTTCTCAATCCCTTGATGCTGAGTCCCAGCTCATTCTAGGATTTCTGTCCCACGTTGCCAGGAAAGTTTACACCCCTGGGAGTCATGTCCCATGTAGAGAGATGGAGGGCGGTGAGTTTGCTTGCTGTGTCCGCCGAGAGAGAGAAGCCACATCTGAACAACAGAAGAGGTTCTCATGGGAGTGATTCTTAGCCCTAATTTTAAGTAGGCTTAGCCTATCCTTTGCAGGATTAAGTTTCATGTGAACAAACCCCAAGATTGGGGGCTCAGCCTATTGCTTTGGCAGTCCCCACTGCCTGTGAGAATATCAAGAATTCTCCATTTGGGGAAGTTGAATTTCCCCCTTTCTCACTATTTCCCCAAGGGGACTCTGCAAATACTTCCCTATTCACTGTTCAAATCACTCTGGGATTTATCTGGGCATCACTCTGGACAAACCTACAAAATTTTATGCCCTATGCAAGGTTCCAAGTACTATGGTGTTCGATTAAGCTGTCCACATAAGTTATATTAGGAAATGCACTAGTCAAAATATAAATTTTGTACCAAATAAACATTTTTTGCTTGTCTTCACACATACGAAAATAACAAATTTTTAACCTGAAAATTGACCACATACCCATAGAGAGGCATGTGGGCATAAAAAGAAACCCCAGAAGGCGGGCGGTCTTGTATTTCACAGGCCTTGGGCACATCTGTGGCATTCCATCCAATGTGAGAACCTGCCTCTAGATTTAAAAAGCAGGATTCACTTCTTAGAACTTCTGACATTTCCTAGTTTGCACATGGAACTCTCTAATCCAGGTGCCTGGAGAGACTCTGTCCATCCCAGGGATTGTAGTTGGTTTTGTTTTGGCCTTTTGATAACCTCCTGGAAGGGTGTGGAAGAAGCAGTTTGCTTCCTCAAAATTATTTAGCTGATTTCTGCCAAATATTTGAGCTGTTCCTTAAAAGTGGGGCACTGATCAGAGAGAAAGAGAGAGGGAGGGAGTCACCCACTTGATTTATGACAGCTCAGAGCTAGTTCTGCCTGCACAGTGAGCAGAGGGGGCAGGACGGACATCTATATTAGATATGAGAGGTGCTGGAATGAGGGCTGATTCTGGCCAGGGGATGCAAGTGTGGGGCTGTTTTCAATGACCGCCCCGCAAGCCATCGTTTATCTTAGCACAGCATGAGTAGCCTTGGAAGATTTTGTAACCAAGAGTTAAGCACTAACAAATAATTATAAGTACTGAATCATTTAATAAATGCTTTTCTTACTTTCTTGTATATTGTAAAATGACCAAAGGGAGATCCCTGAGGTGGCTGAACTGTGGCCAGCTGCCTTGATTTCTGATGATTGTTAAGTTATCTAGCCTTTATCTCATGATTATAAAAATCTTGTGACTAGCCTGTACGCTCCCTAAACCTGTTTTTCAACTTTAGATTCTTATGATTACAAAACACAGCCCCTAATGTTTATTAACGAAGGAACTTGTGTCAGCCCAGAGCTAACCCACCCCAATTCCTAACCTGTCTTGCTAGGAGAAACTGGGTCTAACCAAAATGGGCCCGCCTGACATGCACAGTAGCTTAGACTTTAACCTATAAGTCACCTATACCCCATTATAACACTAAAAATCACACCCATCATCATATTAATGCTGCCATTTTCTTAAGTTCTGTGACCAAGCCTGTAATCAATCTGTATATGCTGAGTAATTAGATCACCTCTAACCCTGTCATCTCGAGCCAATGTGCTCATTAGCCTAAAACCTGCCCCATCTTTTGATACTAGAAAACTGTAAGAGTTACTACAGTTAGGAGAGACAGAGTTTTCGGTTATGAGGCCATGAGATCTTCTGCTTCACGCTTAGAAATAAACTCTTCGAAACCCTGGCTCTCAGGAATTGGTCATTCGAGCTCACCGGGTAGAAAACTGCTTTTGATCAGTATCAATTTCTGAATAAAAACCTCATTTGAGTTGGTTCCCCTTTTGATGTGACTGTGGACACGCTGGCCTCGTAGCTAACCCAAATCCCCAAGCCATAAGAAATGTAAATTCCATCTTGCATCAGTCCTGGTGCAAGGCCGACCTCAGAGGCACCTCCAGCTTTGCCACTGTCCACAGAATGGACAATGGTCTGTCCACAAATGAGGATCCTAAAACCAGCCCTACAGGACTTCCAAGGCACTGCAACAGGTAAAGCGGGCAGGCAATACTACCTAACTGTAATACAATATGTTAGCACACTGAATGAAGCTGAATGTCAGAATGATAGAGGGAGGAGGCCTGGGGGCACAAAGGAAATCAGAAAGAAAGATAGACGATAAAGACTGAGATGGTATAATCTAGGAATGCCTAGAGTGTATAATGATAGTGACTGAATGTACAAATTTAAAAATGTTTTTGCATGAGGAAGAACAAAGGAATGTCAATATTGTAGGATTTTGAAAATAGATGATAATTCATATTTTAAAACTTTAACTTATGTTTAAGACCAAAGCAAAAAAGTTTATTAGGTACAAAATTTATATTTTGACTAGTGCATTTCCTAATATAACTTATGTGGACAGTTTAATTGAACACCATAAGTACATGGAACCTTGAGTAGGGCATGAGATTTTGTAGGTTTGTCCAGAGTAATGCCCTGATAAATCCCAGAGTGATTTGAACAGTGAATAAAAGAGTATTTACAAAGTCCCCTTGGGGGAATGGCGGAGAAAGGGGGAAAATTCAACTTCCCCATGTGGAGAATTCCTGATACTCTCACAAGCACTGGGGACAACCAAAGCAATAGGCTGAGCCCTCAATCTTGGGGTTTGTTCATATGAAACTTATCTCCGCAAAGGATAGGTTAAGTTTACTTAAAATTAGGCCTAAGAGTCATCCCCAGAGAACCTCTTTCGTTGCTCAAATATGGCCTCTCTCTCTCTAAGCCAACATGACAAGCAAACTCATTGCTCTCCCCCTCTCTACATGAGACATGACTCCCAGGGGTATAAACCTTCCTGGCAACGTGGGACAGAAATCCTAAAATGAGCTGGGACTCAGCACCAAGGGATTGAGAAAAACTTCTAGACCAAAAGGGGAAAGAGGAAAATGAGACAAAATAAAGTGTCAGTGGCTGAGAGATTTCAAACAGAGTCAAGAGGTTATCCTGGAGGTTATTCTTACACATTATATAGCTATCCCCTTCTTAGTTTAAAGTGTATAAGAGTGGCTAGAAGGAAACTGCAGAGCTGTGTTCCAGTAGCCATGTTTCTTGAAGATGATTGTATAATGATATAGCTTTCACAATGTGTCTGTGTGATTGTGAAAACCTTGTGTCTGATGCTCCTTTTATCTACGGTATGGACAGATGAGTAAAACATATGGATTAAAAATAAATAATAAGGGGAACAAATGGTAAAATAAATTTAGTAGATTGAAATGCTAGTGATCAACGAAAGGGAGTAGTAAAAGGTATAGAAAAAAATAGGGGAAACAAAGGCTAAAATATATTGGCAATCAATGAGAGGGAGGGGTAAGGGATATGGTATGTATGAGTTTTTTTTTCTTTTTTCTCTTTATTTCTTTTTCTAAATCAATGCAAATGTTCTAAGAAATGATCATGGTGATGAATATGTAACTATGTGATGATATTGTGAGTTACTGATTATAGACAAAGAATGGAACGATCATATGGTAAGAACGATCATGTTTGTATGTTGTGATGTTTTTTAAAAAAAAAGAAAAGTGTGCAGGGCCGGCGAGGCATGCCTCACCCAGAGTCAGGGCTCCACGAACAAGTGTGCTCTGGAAGCTTGCAGGGGCTGCTGAAGCAGGAGTGGCCACGCCCCGGCCTCACGTGGGGCTCCCGCATCTGTACAGCTCAGAAGGCCTCCTAGGGAAAACACTGGGGTCTGTACCATCTCCCTGAGGGACCCTGGGATGCTCCAGGCCGGCCCCGCTATGCGAAACTGCCTGAACTTGGTGCCTCATCCTTTCCCTGAGCAGCTCCTTCCTTCTCCATTGGAGAGAGCAATGCCAGCTTCCTGGGATGTGCTGTGCCAGTCTGACAGGAGACTCATGTGTCCCTTTTCCTGTGCCTGGAACCCCATAGGCATGGTCAGTACGAGTTCCCATCTCCTTTTCCTGGTTCTAAGGAGTCGGGATGGATCACGGGCTTCCCTTCTCCCTCTGGGGCCCACTTTGTGGCAGGATGGGCTCCTTCCCAATTCCTCTTGGGGAGATGGGGGTGCAGAGGGAGGTGAGACAGGTATGGGGCCACAGAGAAGGGACATGTGGTGCCATGGGGGTGAGCTCCCTAGCCCCAGCCTGGCCAGCCTCCCAGGGTCCAGAGGCCCCAGGGGAGGTACGGTTGGTTATTTGCAGGAGGGTGGGTGCTGGGGCAGGTGCTGATTCTCTCTTTGGGAAGGCCAGCTCACTCCAGGAGTGGCTGTCAGTGTCAGGCTGGTGATGGCTGGCACCCTCGGAGTTGGGGTTTCAAAACTTAGCAAGGGGTGAGTCCTGGGAAGATGGCAGAATAGGATAGGTCGAGTTCACCCCTGTTCCAAGGAACAGCTAGAGAAGTGATGGGAGGGCAACTGAGACGGCGACTTCAGGGTGTAAGTGACCTGCGAGAGTCTTCAGTACCGCATGGGGAGGTCCTGGTTGCAAAAGCTGAGGCATTGAGCGTTAGGCACAGGGTCATTAAGGATTCCACACGAGACAGGGGGTCAAAGATTAACAGATTTATTGAAGGAATAAAGTACGGAGGAAGCAGGTAGGAGCCTGAAATTGGCTCCCGCCTAGGGAGCCAGCAGGAAGAGAGAGACAGTGGCTCCGGGTCTTTGTTCTGGGAGCCGTGTCTTAAAGGGACAGTGATGCCAGGAGGGAGGTGGGGTGCCCAGTAGGTGGTGTGCTGTCCCTTGACTGGATGGGGGCTTGCTGACTTAGGGTATGACAGATTGTTGAGGTGCTCTCCTTTGATGTGCAGTGCACGTATCAGGCAGGGTGAGACGCTGGTAGGGGACGGGGTTAGCAGTGGTGCCTGGAGGATACAAGACTAGCTAGTATGGCAACTGGTTCATATCTGGGTCCTTGGACCTGCCAAGGATGCTGAGGAAGGGGCTGATGGAGCTCTGCATCAAGCGTTCCTCTGCTCTTAATCTGAAATCCAACACCAAGAAGCAGAGAACAGGAGACTGTCTAGCTGGTGCAAACAGCCTAACGTGGAAGCCAGAGCCCTCAGTAGTGCATGGGAGACAGGGAGACAAGGAGATGGGGAGACAGGGAGACAGAGAGACAGGGACTAGGGAGTAAGCCAAGCTGTGTTCCTTGAATGCGCTACCCTCACCAGCACAGGCCAGTGACCCCGGACCCACCCCACACCCCATGCACCTGAACCCCATCACCAGCCCCCTCCCTGTGCTCCAAGTACCCCCACCCGCCAACCCCTCATGTGCACACCCACCCCGTACCCCCAGCACAAGAGCGCAGGCCTGCCCCAGCCCAACCCACCTCTCCTGCAAAAGTGCAGTCTTGTCCTGCCCCGCCTGAGCCCTACCTCCCAGTCCCTGCCCCCTGCAGGTGGTTGCCAGCACATAAAGGCTGTGGGCACTTATTTCCATACCCAGGCTACACCTGCCCCCAGCCCATACAGTCATGCAACCCCATCCACCTGCCCTGAACTCCCGCCCTGAGCTCTGCACACATGTACATCCATTTACAGCCCTCCCAGATCCAAGCATGCGCACGGCTCCCAGTTATGCCCCCCAGCTCTGGGCAAGCACTGACCTGTGCAGCTGGGCCACATCCGTCCCCAGCCTACGCAGGCACAATACTGACCCGCTGCCCTAAACTCTGCACATGCGCACAAAGGGCCCCCGCACCCTAGACCAGTGCACACCAGGGCCCCATCCCCCAGACCCATACACCCACACAGCCACATCCTCCCTGCTGCTGGGAGCCCACGCTCATGGGCACCAGTGTAGCATGCCCAGCCTGCGCCCATACTTGCGCTGTAACATCACTTCACTGTTGTGCCCTGCCCCATGCCACACCTTGCGTCCTGCTCCACATCCATCCCACAAATACAAGGCCTTAGACTGCTGAAGGAAATCCACTTCCAAAGTAAACCAATCAAGATATTTCCATGCTGCAAAGACAGCAGAAGATCACTAAGCATATCATGATGCAGACAGATACAGCACAGCCTGATGACCAAATTAAAACACCAGAGGAGACACAGACATTGGAACAACTAATCAAAGATGTTCATACAACTCTACGAAATAAAATAAATGAGGAGACAAAGAAGACACTAGAAGAGCATTGTGATGGTTTGAAAAGATGTATGAAAAACCATGTTTTAATCCTAATCCCATTTTGTAAAGGCAGTTGTTTCTTCTAATCCCTATTCAGCATTGTATATTTGAAACCGTAATCAGATCATCTCCTTGGAGATGTAATTTAATCAAGAGTGGTTAAGCTGGATTAGGTAGAGGTGTGTCTCCACCCATTCGGGTGGGTCTTGATTAGTTTACTGGAATCCTATAAAAG
Source organism: Myrmecophaga tridactyla (assembly GCA_004026745.1). Taxonomy (NCBI): domain Eukaryota; kingdom Metazoa; phylum Chordata; class Mammalia; order Pilosa; family Myrmecophagidae; genus Myrmecophaga; species Myrmecophaga tridactyla. The sequence goes on from PVIY010049860.1 coordinate 11,731, forward strand.
AGGAAACATTTTGGACAAGTAGAGATTCAGAGAGAGCACAGAAAACATAGCCACGAGAAGTGGAGAGCCCACAAGCCAGCGACCTTTGGAGATGAAGAGGGAAAATGCCTCCCAGGGAGCTTCATGAAACAGGAAGCCAAAAGAAGCTAGCAGATGACACCATGTTTGCCATGTGCCCTTCCAGATGAGAGAGGAACCCTGACCGTGTTCACCATGTGCCTTTCCAGATGAGAGAGGAACCCTGACCGTGTTCACCACGTGCCTTTCCAGATGAGAGAGAAACTGTGACCATGTTCACCATGTGCCCTTCCACTTAAGGGAGAAACACTGAACTTTGTCAGCCTTCTTGAATCAAGGTAACTTTCTGTGGATGCCTTGGATTGGACATTTCTATAGACTTGTTTTATTGGGACATTTTCTCAGCCTTAGAACTGTAAACTAGCAACTTATTAAATTCCCCTTTTAAAAGCCATTATGTTTCTATTATATTGCATTCTGGCACCTAGCAAACTAGAACAAGCATAAAGAGGAATTTGAAAGAATAAATAGAAAATAGCAGATATCACAAAGATTAAAGTTGCTGTAGCCCAAATAAAAAACATACTAGAGACACGCAACAGCAGATTTGAAGAGACAGAAGAAAGAATAAGTGAACTAGAGGACAGGACAACTGATTTCGAACACTTAATACAGCAAATGGCAAAAAAAGATGGAAAAATTGAATTGGGTCTCAGGGAAATGATGGACAAAACAAAGCACACAAATATAAGAATCATTGGTGTCCCAGAAGGAGAAGAGAAGAGTAAAGGGCTAGGAAGAGTAGTTGAGGATATAATGGGGGAAAACTTACCAACCCTTATAAAGGACATAAATATACAAGTCAAAGAAGCTCAATGAACTCTCAAATAGAATAAATCCAAATAGGCCTTCCCCAAGACACATACTAATCAGTCTGTCAAATGTGGAAGAGAAGCAGAAAATCCTGAAAGCAGCAAGAGAAAAACAATCTACTATATACAAGGGTAACCACATAAAACTGAGTTCAGACTACTCAACTGGCACTATGGAGGCAAGAAGGAAGTGGTAAGATATATTACTTTTCTCTTTTACATGGACAGACACTGGGAATTGAACCCAGCAAGAACTTCTGCCTGCTGAGCCACTGTGGCCCGCCTGGTATGATCTATTTAAGATCCTGAAAGGGAAAGACTTCCAACCAAGAATTCTGTGCCCAGCCAAATTGTCCTTCAAAACTAAGGGAAAGATTAAACTTTTCACAGACAGACAAATCCTGAAAGAATTTGTTAATAAGAGACCAGTCCTACAAGAAATACTAAAGGGAATTCTGCCAGTTGAAAAAAAAGTCAGGAAAGGGAGGTCTGGAGGGGGTCACAGAACTGAAGAGTACCAGTAAGGGTAACTTTTAAAGGATAGAAAGAGAAAGAGGGAAAAGAATATATGGATCTGACAAATAAAATAAAAAAGATAAGATGGTCGATTCAAGAAATGCCTTTTCAGTAATAACTTTGAATGTTAACAGACTAAACTTAGCAATTAAAAGATATAGATTGGCAGAATGGATCAAGAAATATAATCCACGAAATACTAGTGATCAATGAAAGGGAGTAGTAAGGGGTATTGTTTTAGTCTGCCAAAGCTGCCAGAATGCAACACACGAGAGATGGATTGGCTTTTAATAAAAGGGGATTTATTTAGTTAAAAACATATAGTTCCTCAGAGGAAAGGCAGCTAACTTTCATCTGAGGTTCTCTCTTTCATGGAAAGGCACGGGGCAATCTCTGCTGGCCTTCTCTCTAGGCTTCTGGGTTCCAACAGCTTTCCCTGGGGTAATTCCTTTTTGCATCTCCAAAGGTCTGGGCTGAGCTGCGAGTGCTGAGATGAAGTATGCTGAGCAGCCTGGGCTGTGCTGTGTTGACCTCTCTCATTTAAGCATCCAGCCAATTAAATCAAACATCATTCATTGCAGCAGGCATTCCCCCTAGACCACAGATGTAATCAGCGACAGATGAGGTTCACATGCTGTGGTAGTGAGATTCAGTCGACAACTTGGCCAGGTGAAGGCACCTAGTTCTACTGCTGTGGACATGAGCCGATGGCATGTGAACCTCATCTGTTGCTGATTACATGTGCAGTTGGCTAGCAGGCATGCCTGCTGTAATGAGTGATGTTTGATTTAATTGGCTGGTGCTTAAATGAGAGAGCTCAATGTAGCACAGCATATAAGAAAGAACCTCAGTTGAAAGTTAGCTGCCTTTCCACTGAAGAACTAAGGAAATAAATTCCCTTTTATTAAAAGCCAACCCATCTCTGGTGTATTGCATTCCAGCAGCTAGCAAATTAGAACACATGCCATTGACTCATGTCCGCAGCAACAAAACTAGGCACCTTCAGGTTGCCAAGCTGACACCTGAGCCTAACTACCACAGGTATAGAAAAAAAATAGGGGGAACAAAGGTTAAGATACATTGGGTAGATGGAAATACTAGTGGTCAATGAGAGGGAGGTGTAAGGGATATGGTATGTATGAGTTCTTTTCTTTTTTCTTTTTCTGGAGTGATGCAAATGTTCTAAAAAATGGAACATATTCATGGTGATGAATATACTACTATTTGATGACATTGTGAGCCACTGATTGATTACCATATATGGAATGTTTGTATGTTAAGAATGTTCATGTTTGTATGTTGTTTTGGTTTGTCAATAAAAATTAAAAATTAAAAAAAAAACTGAAAAAAATAAAAGAAATACAACCCAGCAATATGCTGCTTGTAAGAGACTCATCTTAGACACAGGATACAAATAGGTTGAAAGTGAAAGGATGGGAAAAGATGTTCCATACAAGTTGTAACCAAAAGAAAGCAGGAGCAGCTTATACTAACATTGGACAAAATAGACTTTAAATGTAAAGACATCATAAGAGACAAAGGACACTATATATAAATTAAAGGGACAATTCACCAAGAAGAAATAACAATCATAAATGTTTATGTTTCCAATCAAGGAGCTCCAAAGTACAAGAGACAGACATTGGCAAAACTGAAGGGAGTGATAGATGTTTCAACAATAATAGCAGGAAACTTCAATATACCACTCTCCTCTATAGATAGAACAATGAGACAGAAGATCAACCAGAAAATAGAGAAGTTAAAGAACTTGATAAATGAATTAGACCTAACAGACATATATAGGTCATTGCACCCCAAAACACAAGGTTATACATTCTTCTCTAGTGCTCATGGAACATTCTCCAAGATAGACCATATGCTGGGGCACAAAACAGGTCTTCACAAGTTTGCACGTTCTCTGATCACAATGGAATGAAGCTGGATAGCAATAATGACCAGAGAACGAGAACTTTCACAAATATATGGAGATTAAATAACACACTCTTAAACAACCAGTGGGCCAAGGAAGAAATTGCTAGAGAAATCAGTAGCTATCTGGAGAAGAATGAAAATGAGAATACAACATATTAGAACTTATGGGATGTGACAAAGGCTGTGCTGAGAGGGAAATGCCCTAAATGCCCATATTAAAAAACAAGAAAGAGGGCGCACAGGTGCTTCCGTGGTAGAAAGCTTGCCTTCCATGCGGGAGACCCGGGTTCAATTCCCAGACCATGCCCACCCCCCGCCCCCCAACAACAACAACAACAACAACAAAAAAAAAGAAAGAGCAAAAATCGAGGACTTAACTGCTCACCTGGAGGAACTTGAGAAGGAACAGCAAACTAACCCCAAAGCAAATAGAATAAGAGAAATAACAAAGATTAAAGCAGAGATAAATGAATGGGAGAACAAAAGAACAATAGAATGAATCAATAAAACCTAAAGTTTGTTCTTTGAGAAAATCAATAAAATTGATGGGCCCTTAGCAAGATTGACAAAGAAAAAGAGGGAGAGTATGCAAATAAACATAATCAGAACTGAGAAGGGGTGCATTACCACAGACCCTGAAGAAATAAATCATAAAAGGATACTATGAACAACTATACGCCAACAAACTAGACAACTTAGATGAAATGGACAAATTCCTGGAAACACACAAACGAGCAACACTGACTCAGGAAGAAACAGAAGATCTCAACAAACCAATCACAAGCAGAGATTCAATCAGTCATCAAAAATCTTCCTACAATTGAAATGCTGGTGATCAGTGAGGGGTGGGGGTAAGGGGTATGTATGAATTTTTTTCTTTTTTCTTTTTCTGGTTTGATGCAAATGTTCTAAGAAGTGATCGTGGTGATGAATAGACAACTATGTGATGACATTGTGAGTTACTGATTATATGCCAAGAATAGAATGATCATATGGTAAGAATATTCATGTTTCTATGTTGCTATGTTTAAAAATAAATAAAATAAATAAAAAATAAATCTTCCCACAAAGAAAAGCCCAGGGCCAGATGGCTTCACAGGGGAATTTTTATCAAACATTCCAAAAAGAACTAACACCAATCCTGCTCACACTTTTCCAAAAAATTCAGGAAAAAAGAAACTACCTGTTTTAGTCTGCCAAAGCTGCCAGAATGCAACACACCACAGATGGATTGGCTTTTTTTTTTAAACTTTTTTATTAATTAAAAAACTTAACAAAAGAACATTAAGATATCATTCCATTCTACATATACAATCAGTAATTCTTAATATTATCACATAGTTGCATATTCATCATTTCTTAGAACATTTGCATCGATTTAGAAAAAGAAATAAAAAGACATCAGAAAAAGAAATAAAACGATAATAGAGAAAA
>PVIY010049861.1:0-16505 GCA_004026745.1 Myrmecophaga tridactyla
GCCAAAAGACAGATTTCTGCTGCAGTAACCACTAGCTAAAGAGTAATAGGGACAAAAAGCCACTTCCCCATTCCCAATGCAAAACCACAACACTTCACGGGAGTTTTTATGGACTTGGACAAGACTAATGTCTTTCACTTCTATCAACTGGCTGGCTTTTCTAATATAGAAGAACATATAAATATCTATTCTGTAAGAAAAAACACACACGGACAGAAACACCCGGACTCAAAGGCAGGGCCAGGAAGCTCCGAGGGACTGCACAAAGTAATGAATCCAATGGTCCGAGGCGGCACATCCAGACTCCAAGGATAGGTTAGAAGGAGCGCAACAAAAACTCAAGCACAAAATTTTCAAATTCCACATGTTCTAGTGAACTTGGGCAGAAAATTTCTGTTCCTGTAGGAGGTGCTTTCTCCCATTACTCCACCAGAGGCCACATGCAGGGTGTGAACGTGTGCCTTCTTCCATTTAACCAAAAATAAATGTTTTTTTTTGACTGAACCGAACTCATGGTAGAGTTCAAGATCGCAGACATCTCTCAATCAACCAGGGCTGCTATGAAAGTTTAGGGTAATGACCCATCTTTTAATGTTAGGCTTTATTTTAAATGTTTTCATACAACTTACAATTTCCTCAACCAGGAGCCTAAAAGAGGGGCACACACCCTGGAGTGCTAGAGAAGGCTCTGAGCAGTACAGTAGCAGTACAGAAGCTGCTTCACCTCTACTGTCAGGAGACAGCAAAGAGCAAGGGCCACGCAGCAGTCCCCGTGCTGGGAAACGAGCCCCAGGAAGTCCACGTCCGCACTGTTACCCCTCTGGATTCATGTCTTAAGGGGAGGAAGGAGAATGGCAGGGGGATTAGTATCAGCTACAGCCAACATACAAAGTTAAAAACTGTGCCACCTAAAGTTTAGTTTCTCCAACAGGGAGTAAGTAGTACTCTCAAACCTTCCACCAGGGGTAGTCCACCTATCTCATTCGCACAAAAGAACACTCTCACTTATGAACACAGATGGAAAACTACAGGGGAAAAAATTACTTGCCTAATATAGGGAAATCATTAACTGCCTCTGAAAAGCACACAAAGTTTTGACTATTACATGAAAATGGGGAGAAAAAAGGAAAAAAACAAACAAACCTGGCTAAAGGTCGGTTTATTGTGCAACCGAGAGCATCTGTCTCCATGACGACATGCTCCAATTTTGAAATAAAATGAACAGTTGACTCTGTAAAGAAAAAATAAGAAACATTATTCTGCTGAGAAAATATGAAATGGATAGAAACAAGTCATTAACACAATATACACTATCAAACTACTTTCTTTTTATGGCACAAAAACATAGCAGTTTTATTTAACAAGAATAAGTTGACTAGCAGTGGGTACCTTATTCCTTGCAATATTCCGGGACTATATAACTTCAATATCCCCTACTCTTCCCATGAAAAGAGCACTGCCATTTTGGATTCCCACTAGGAACTTCTCTCCTGAGGACTGAGGGCTCCGATCCTGACCTTAGCACTAACTGCCTGGGCTTGATCAAGCTACTCCCTCCACCCCTGGTCTCTGATGCCATCTATAAAATGAGGAAAATGCCAACCTGGGACTGTTCCAAACATCAGGTATAATATACGTGTGCTTCATACATAATGTTCATTAAATGTTACCATAAATAGAAAAAAAAGTTCAGGTTCTCGTGCCCATGATATCAGACCAAGAGGAAATTTCCCAAATTCGCCGGAAGTAGTTCTCTTGGATACAACATATGGGCTACTAAGAAAATCAACCTGCCTTTACAAACACATAAAGACACCTTCTGCCTCCGCCACAAAGTCCTCCCTAAAAACCCTTCAAATACTCTTGACTATGCAGTTCAGACCAAAACCAGCAAGCAAGCCACCAGGACAGCAATGCCAGTTGATTAACCAGGTCTGTGAGGAACTATGAAATCCTACTAGGTGGACCCCATTCAAAATTAAACTGTGGAGGTGGGAAAGCTATGACGTAGATTAAATACATTAGTAAGTGCCATATGTTTAAACAGGTAGCCCAAAGTTAAGACCAAAGGGCTTCAAATGCAACCAAAATTTGAGTGACAATGAAGACGAACCAGTCGCTGATTTATTAAGCAGCAATAAAGATGAGCAAGTCTAAATTTATCAAGAGAAGAAATGATTATTATATATTTGCAAATATATCTTATAGGGCTTTAGATTATCTAACTTGATCACACAATAGTATTATATCTTCAGGGAATCACCTAAAATGAAGAGCTTAATTTACAAGTATCTCAGAATGAACAAAAGTCCTGTTTGACCAACTAATACCTAACTGATCCACATGATTAAAACAATCCTTGCTCTTGTACTTCCAGAGATGGCTTTCATTTCACCATGCTACAAGAGATCACTATTAAAACTATTCTAACAAAGTTCAGTGATCAGCTCATTAAACTACTGAATTCAAGTGAAAACAGCATCATTTTCAAACACATACAAGATATTAGAAAGGCTAATCCATGCCTGGGTCTATAAAATGACCATTATTTCAAATTTATTATTAAGCAAATATTTTTAATTGGTAGGGTCTACATTTTACTTCTAGCTTAATTAAAATAATAAAAAAAGGTAAAGGTGCCATCATTTTTTAGGAGTCGATCTCAATCCAGTTCCAAAGTTGGTTTCCCAAACTACCTCCTCTGTGGCCCCGCAGCATTCAGGAACACACCCCTGCCATTCAAAACACTGAATGTGTTCTACTTCAATTATCCTTCACTGGATGATTTCCCTGAAGAAGAAAATTTGAATCTTTCTTTGTATGCTGTATGGTGGGAGTCACATTTCATTATTTTTCCATGTGAGTATCCCTTTATTGCAGCACCATTTGTTGAATTTTTGTTCTGTTTGCTTGCTTGTTTGCTTTTTGGGGGGGAAGTGCATGGAGGAGGAATCGAATCTGGGTCTCCTGCACGGCAAGTGAGAAGTCTATCACTGAACTACCCTTGTACCCCTTTAATCCATTTTTGAGTCCCCACAAATTGGCATATGGTTGACATCCAATAAAATGTTTCTGGAGCAACTAGATTGATGATTTTGGCATATGATTTTGCTAGGGAAAAATGTATAACTCCTCTCTTCCAAATAACACAGGTGATTCTATCATGTAGTGAGACATTTTATAAGACAGACTCCACCCTGGAAAAAAGAAACATTTTGAACAGTGCTTGAAAAGAGTGGAATAAAAAACAGTATCTATGACAAATTTAGAAATTTATCAATAGAAACATATTTGCACAAACTTTCTACGGCCTGAAAAACTCCAACATGGTAGCTACATACTCAAAGAGTAGGTTAAGTCAAGTACTTAGTTTTTAGGTTTTCAAAGAATTATCCTTCAAACTGTCCTAAGACATCATCCAACTCACTACCAAGTGGTACGCTGCAAGCTGACAAGATTAAATTCCTTACTTTAACCTAAGGATTAAGAAAGGTATAAACCTAAAAAAAACACGTATTATTCCTTATATTGGAATGGCATATTCCATTACTTTTAAAGCAAACGTGTCCTTTACAACTAACCCAGAAGTCTCCAGTGATACTTTTTCACGTCAAAAATCCTATCGCGGGTCCGATCACCGCGTAAACTCCAACAACTTGGATCGTAAATTATCTGGCGACTTAATAGTGCCAGAATTGTACTACAAGTTCACCCAAGGCGTAAAAACTGAAAAGTTATGGGGAAACGGGTTAGCACTTAAGAGGTTAAGAGCCGCCAAGGACAACTTGAGCCCAACTCGAAAGGGCTTTCGAGAGCTGGTGAGCGCGGGGCACCGAGACCGGGTTCGCGAAGTGCCCGGCCCGCCGAGGACCCAAAGGGCGGGAGAGGCCGCACAAGATGAGAAGCGAGCCCCGAATCCCGCGGCCCACGCGGCGCGCTCCATTTACCCACCAAGCGGCCCAACGGGGCGGCGGCGCGCGGCTCCCCGAGAAGCGCGCGCGGGGCCGGAAGGGCCGCCGCTTCCCGCCGCCCGCTCCGCTCCCCTCCCCCTCCCGGCGCCGGCCCGCCCGGGCCTCCCGCCGCCGCCCGCCCCGCGGCCCTGGGGACCCCGCCCGCTCGGGCCTCCCGCCCGGCCGCTCCGCGCCCGCGCCCGCGCCCCGCGCCTCAGCTTCCTCCCTAGCCCCGGGACGCCGGTGTCCCCCACTCACTTGTCTTTCTCAGTGCCGAAGATGGAGGCCAAGTACTCCGCCATTTCCCACCCGCCGCCGCCACCGCTGCCGACGCCGCCGCCACTGTCGGACGCTCGCGGGAAACGTCACCCGAACGCGACGACGCTCTCCCCGCCCCCGACGGCGAGGCGAAGCCACCCAATCGGGAGAGGCGCTACCTGCGCGTGGGCGGGACTTCGGACACGCGGGAGGCCCCGCCCCTCGGGCCCCGCTTCCGCTCGCTCCTCTCGCTCGGCCGGGCGTGCGGGAAGAAGCGGCGAAGCCGGCGGGGCTCGCGCTGGCCCGGGTCCGGACGGGCCTGGTTCCTAGGCGCCGAGCTCGCCCCGTGGGCTCCGAGGGCGCGCGTGGCCCTGAAAAGGAGCGGGGCCCACGTGGGCGGCTTCCGGGCGGGGCGCACGCGGAAATCTCCGGGTCCGCCCTCCTTCGCTCTCTGAGTGTCGGCACTCCCACCCCTCTTCTTTGCACGGCACCTCCGTACCCCTTAACCTCCCTTCCGTTGGCCCAGGGGCGTGGAGAACCAAGCCCTGGCCGCCCCTCCAGTCTGGGACTGGGAAAACCTTGTGCTTTGGAGAAAGTCTTAATCACAGGACAGGGATCGCAAGAAGTCTCTTAGGGCCCGGGGCTCACAGATCTAGCTGGGCCCCTGGATCCCTCAGCTTTGTTTGCGTTCCCTGGGCATGTGTGCCTGATCCCACCTATTGATGGGGACCTCTGCTGGGGTGGCTGCTGGAGGGCAGCACATAGGCGGATTGGGTCAGTTTAGGGACGGCAAGCTACAGTCAGCACACGATGAGCTGAAGTCTTAGATGTTAGCAGAAATGATGGAACACCGTGGGGATGTGGGCAGCAAGCGGTGCCATTTCATCACCTGAGCACCTGGGTGGGTGTGGCACCTGAGGACAGTGGTGAGGACATCTTTAGGCTTAGGGGACATTTAACAACAGCCTAGGGGGAAGAAGAGAAGCAAAGCCGGGATCATTGTGCTGGAGAGGCACAACTAAGCATAGTGGGAAGCCGGTGGACAGAGCCCATGGCTGCTTTGAAGGAACGTCTGGTGAGCAGTCCGAAATCTATAGATGGATCAGGGAAGATTCCAATTCATGCGGTAATTAAAGGGTAAGGGTGGAGCATTTATTTCCCCTTCCTGTAGGAACTGCCAAACCAGATGGCCCAGTAGAGGCAGAAGCTGTACTTTTCATAAAGTTTCATAACTTTATGAAGTTGAAAAGAAACTTTATGAAGTACAGCTTCATAAAGATGAAGTTGAAAGAAATCCCGCCGCTGGAATTGAGATTGTTGGTTTACCCCAGGATCTTTAACAAGTATTAACACTCTTTGCAGCAAATGGTTGCTGGAGGACTGGGCGTTGGTGATGTACCCAGGTGAGTCCATCAGTTTGCATTTTGGTCACAACAGGAAAAAACTGTGCAGTAGAGGCACCTCGCCATCCCCACATGAGTTTGGTCCCAGTTGCAGCACTACTGGTGACAATCACTTCTTGCTGTATGATGTCTTCTCCCAAAAATTGTGATTTAATTTGCAGGTTATAGGATTATGAGACAGGAGAGCCACTACATGAACTCTAGAGAAAACAATCAGGCAAAGCAGGAGCGTGGGCCATTCCATAGACTGCCGAGCTGGGCTCCTCAACAAGTCAGAATCATCAGAAAAGGGATATGGAGAATGGAGAGCAGGTCAAAGGACATCACAGGCACCTGTAACCAGTGCTCCTGGAATGGATTTTGGGTTGGACAGACCAGCTTGCTGGACATAGGATAACTTTAAAAATAGACTGGATATTAATTGCTGGTGAGAAATTAACGTTCATTTTAGGTGAGACAATGATATATTGGCTATGTGAAAAAAGTTTATCTTTTTAGCGAAACATTTGTTACGGTGGAATATCACATTCTTTTCAGTGGCATGTAGTCGCTTGTAGTAGCTTGAGGGAACCCACTGTTAAATTTTCATGAGATGTGTAAAATGATGAATTATATTAATACCATGGAAATTGGCAAATGCTTCAAATCAGGCCCTTCACACCCCATCTGATTGTAAAACATCAGCCACTGTTTGTAATGTGTTTTGCCATGCTTCCATTAGACAGGCAAGTTGTGTGCTGCGTGGTCCACCCCGGGAGTCATGGGACACATGGTGGAGAGGCGGGACTCATTGGGCATTTAATTGAAGGACAATACCAGAGGTAGCTTGCTCTTAGTGCTTCCGTAGCTGCCTCTGATGCTAAGTGTAATGGACTCTTGTGTACCACCACCCAGACCCAAGGATCACTCATCCATTCTTGCCCAATCTTGTTTCTGTCTCCCCACCTCCTGGGCCTTACTGGAATATTTTCATGCAAGTCTTGATCATTGTGTCATATTGTATTGTAGTAGTCAGTGTTCTCTAGAGAAACAGAACCAACAGGAGATATCTGTAAGTATGAGATTTATAAAGGTGTCTCACACAACCGTGGGAATGGAAGAGTCCAAAATCTATAGGGCAGGCTATGAAGCTGGCAGTTCCAGTAAATGGTCTCAGCAAACTCCGAGAATAGGCTTGTTGGCTTAAGAAGCAGTGAAAAACTCTCTCTTTAGAGGTCTCAAACTGATTAGATTATCTTGTTTGTGGGAGACATGCCCTTAGTTGATCACAAATGTAATCAGCCACAGCTGCAATCAACTGACTGATGATTTAATACACCAGCCTTTTTTTTTGCCAGCCAGCTACAAAATATCCTTGCAGCAAAGGTCAGGCCAGTGCTTGCTTGACCAGACAACTGGGCACCATCACCTGGCCAAGTTGACACCAGAACCTAACATCAAAGTCCACCCATTGTCAACTTGGCAGCTGTACACATCACCTTGAAACATGCTTAATTTCCAAATAGAACACAGTAATGGGCATATGTTTCACATAAAAATACTCAACTGTCCTGTGTAAAACTGGAAATGTACTAAATGTTCTCCAGAATAGGGTGCAAATCCTTAGGTAACATTCAGTCTTCAATTCCTGGGCACCAGGAATTGAACCCAGGTCTCCAGCATAGGAGGCAAAAATTCTGCCACTGAGCCACTGTTGCACTGCCAACATTCACTCTTAAACGTCATATCCAATAACTTAAATACTACAGTATGAACAATACAACTGTCATATAGTAAGGGGAAAACGATATTTGCTCATGTACAAATACAAACACATAACAAAAGAAAGAGGAAATAGTCATGCCATCACAGTCCTTGTTCCTATAACTGGTCACATAGTTGTAGTTCATATTTATTCTTACCTTCTTCCACTATCCATTCCATCTCCCCTTTACCCTCAGAAGCACTTCAGCTGGCCGTGGTTCTTTGCCTGGTGGGGCGACCCAAACTTTATTCCTGAAATTTCTGAGCCATCAGTAGTCCTGCCTGGATTGGACTGTTGCAGTTTTCCATTGACTTTAATTACAGGGCATGGTAGTACTATGAGACGCCCTACGGGTTCTCTTGTATTCCTGGAAAACTCTTCTTTACCTCCGTTGTGTAGTTGCAGTCCTATTTTTCCTTGATAGTCAGGATCATTCACCCCAGCCAGTACAGTAATCCCCTTCCTTGCCTCTTGATTCAGTGGCATGAGAAACCCAAAGTGGCCAGGTGGCAGTGTTACATCCTATTCAGTGGAATCATTGTATCTTCTGGTAAGAGCACTCTTCCTTCTGGAGCTAAGATCTGTAGACCAGCAGAGCTCAAGCTTGCAGAAACAGAAAGCAACATTTTTTCCTTGTGGATCTGAAGGAGTGATAGTGGTGCCACTCCCATCTACACCCCTTGATTCCTGGACCCGTGAACCCTGGCTGTGGGTGAAACATAGAATGGACGCTGATTCAGAGCATACACAACCTCCTGGAGAACACTGCCCCAGGCCTGCAAGGTACTGTCACCTAGTTGGCACCATGATTGGGTCTTCCAAAGGCCACTCCACTGTTCAACCCAGCTGCCTCTGAATGATGGGAACATGGAAGGACCAGAGAATTTTGTGTGCATGTGCCCATTCCTGCACTTCATTTGCTGTGAAGTGGTTTCCTTGATTAGAAGCAATGCTGTGTGAAATGCCATGAAGGTGGATAAGCCATTCCATAAGTCCACGGAGAGTAGTTTTTGTGGAAGCATTGTGTTCAGGGAAGGCAAACCCATACCTGGAGTATGTGTCTGTTCCAGTCTGCTAGCTGCCAGAATGCGATATACCAGAAATGGAACGGCTTTTAAAAGGAGGAATTTAATAAGTTGCAAGTTTACAGTTCTAAGGCTGTGAAATTGTCCAAATTAAAGCAAGTCTATAGAAATGTCCAAATTGAGGCACCAATAAGAGATTTTACTCAAGAAAGGCTGATGAAGTTCAGGGTTTCTTTCTCAACTGGAAAGGCACATGGTGAACACGGTGAGGTCTGCTAGCTGTCTCTTCAGGTTTCTTGTTTCGTGACGCTCTCCCGGGGACGTTTTCCTTCTTCATCTCCAAAGGTCTCTAGCTGGTAGACTCTCAGCCTCGTGGCTCTGCTGTAGTTCTGCAGCTCTCTCCTCATTCTCAAACTTTCTCCAAGATGCCTCCTCTTTTAAAGGGTTCCAGTAAACTAAACAAGACCCATCTGGAATGGGTGGAGTCACATCTCTGGAGATAATCTAATCAAGTTACACCATTCAGTGCTGAAGAATTTAAGGGAATGGAGGCCTCCATAAGATTGGGTTAGGATTAGCTAGGGTACATAATTCCTTTCAAACCAGCACAGTATCTATTCCAGCTAGAACAACTCACTGCCCCTTCCATGATGGAAGTGGTCCAGTGTAATCAACCTGTCACCAGGTAGCTGGCTGATCACCTTAGGGAATGGTGCCATATTGGCGCCTGAATGTGGGTCTCTGCTGCTGGAGATTGGGCACTCAGCAGTGGCTGTAGCTAGGTCAGCCTTGGTGAGTGGAAGTCCATGTTCTTTAGTCAATACATAACTTCCATTGCTACCACCATGACCACTTTGTTCATGAGCCCATTGGGCAATGGCATGAATGGCTGGGGAAAGAGGATGATGTACCAAGAAGTGGGGTGCTGTTGTTTGCAAATAGTAAACATGTTGGAATGGCTTTTTAAATGGTTAAGGGGAAGAATCTGGAAGAGTTGTGAGGAGCTTGATAGAGAAGGCCTAGAATGCTTTGAAGAGACTGTTGGTAGAAATGTGGACTCTAAAGAAACCTCTGATGAGGCTTTAGAAAAATGATGCATGTATTATTGCAAACAGGAAGCAAGTTGGTCCTTGTTTTAAAGTGGCAGAAAATTTAGCAAAAATGACTTCTGGTTTTGAAAGAAAGGCAGATTTTAAAAGCCATGAACTTGGATATTTAGCAGAAGGGATTTCTAAGTTAAAATATGGAAAGTGTAGCCTGGTTTCTCCTTGCAGCTAATAGTGAAGTGCGACAGGAAAGAGATAAGTTGAGAACTGAACTCATGGGTATAAAGAAAACAGAAATTGATAGTCTGGAAAATTCTAGGCTTCCAGAAAGTGAGACCCCAGAGAATAATGACCTACGTGAGGATTTATCCAAACATGGAAGCAGTCAGCCATTACAGGACAAGTGAGGATTGGAAACAGAGTTATCCAGAAAGGGTCTGTAAAAAGTCCTGTTGTCTGATAGCTTTGATCCTTGTGTACTACATGGAAAATCAACAAATTTTTCTGCGAGATCTTTATGCTGCAAGTCTGCACTAAAAGGAACAGAAAAGGGAAAAACTGAAGGAAAGATGAATTCAGAAGCAGAACCATGGAAGCTAAATTCTGGACGGGAGTTATGAGTAGAGCAGGCTTTATGTAGGACGCAATCCAACTCCCAACTAACTGTATGCAAGAGCTTTCCCTAGGAGGAAGTTTTGGGGATTTGGAGTTCATTGAGACCAGATCCCATGTGGTGGACTGAACCATGTACTGCCACACAGACGTGTTCTTTATCTTAATCTGCATCCCCAGGGCATGAACCCATTGTACATCAGACCTCTTAGAGGTGTTATTTTTCATAGACAACTCCCCCGGCCTAAATTATGAGCCAAATAAAGGGTTGTGGTTTTATGCCACTAGGTTTTGGGCCAGTTTGTTACATGGCATTAATGGTGGCAAGAGACAACTGAAACAAGGTCTTTGCCACGTGTGGCTCTTCAAGCTAAACTAAAGATGAGCTGCACTTTTGTAATGACAGATTTATTGGGTGACAGTGTCTAGTTGACCTCTGTCCTCTCGACAGCCATCCCCTTCAGCTGTTAGGGAGGAAACACCTCAGCGTGCGGCACGCAGGCAGAGCTGCTGGTGGAAGCACCAGGAGGCAGAGCGGGAAAGCTGGCACCAGGTGCTAAAACCTACCGACAGGCGGGAGCTGGCACTGCAGGTTCCTGAGCTGGGTGGTCAGCTGGAATTTGCCTAGTGTCCTCACCTAGGCAGGCACGATGCCCGGCGTGCCCAAAAGACTGCTTTGTGCTTTCACTGTTTGTGTTGGAGCTGCTTTTCATCCCGCAGCAGGCATGGCTGGTCTATCCTTTCTCATTTTATATTTAAAGGAGAAGAAAGGATAATGAGCCCATGCTGGAAGCACTCATGCCCTACCGCAAGCTGAAGGAGGAGGAATTTTTCATCATCTGCCAAAGGATGGATGTGCCAGGGTAATGTAGGGGTAAAAAAAAAAAACCTACACCAATGCCAAATGAGCAAAAAGGCCCCACAAACACACAGCAGGTGGACTAACAAACAGCCAGGGTTTTGTAAAGATTAGAGCTTCCTGAAATGAAATCCACTGTGCTGGGATTCAGGGAACCCATAATCTGGACCCGGCTGAGCCTCCAGCATCCCGTCTTTATTTAACCAACACGGATTCATCAAGTGCCTGTTCAGAACCAGACGTTGCTCTGGGCCCTGGGAGAACCTATGAAAGAGCAAGTTGAGGGGGAAAGAAAACAATCTGGCGGGCTAAGGGCTTCACCAGCTCAGAGGTGGGGGGAGGCCACTCGAAGGTAAGGAGATCTGAACTGAGATTTAAACGCTGCTGAGCTGTGTGACCCAGGCAGTGGGAAGGGACCGCCAAGGCCTGGGGGCATAAGCAGCTGGAGCTGGAGCAGTGAGCAGGAAAGAGTTACTGTAGGCAGGAAGGTGGAAGCACGGCAGGCTGACGGAGTGTGCAGGGATGGGGGGCCAGCCAGGGTTGCGGGCTGCCACCCCAAGATGGGATGGCATTCTGAGAGTAGTGGGCACCACTGGGGGATTTTAATGAAAAGAGATAAAATCCAATTCATGTTTTTGTTTTTTTTTTTCTTTTTTGCATGTGTAGGCACTGGGAACTGAACCCAAGTCTCCAGCACGGCAGGCAAGAACTCTGCCTGCTGAGCCACCTTGGCCCACCCCCAATTCATGTTTTTAAGGTCTTAAAAGTAGAGCACGCAATGGAATATTCTTCAGCTGTAAAAGAAATGGCATTCTCATCCCTGTTACAATGTGGATGAACCTTGAAAACAAGATGCCCAGTGAGAGACGGCAGACACAAAAGGTCATGATACTGTCTGAGTCCATTTACAGGAAATGTCCAGAATGGATAGATCCATGGAGACAGAGAACAGGGCTGGGGGAGTGGGGAGTAACTGCAGGTGGGCGCGGGTTCCTTGTGGGTGATGAGAAAGGTATGGAAGTAGGTACTGGTGATGCCCAGTGCGCACACCCCAGCCCACCCCACCCCACCATCACTGCTGTTCCCCATCACCCCTCCTTTGGAGCCCTGGCAGTCACTGATCCTTTCATGGTGTCTGTAGTTTGGCCTTATCCAGGATGTCACGCATTGAGTCATGCCGCACGTGCTAACCCTCTGGCTTTGTTCACTTAGTAATGTACACTTAATTCCACCCTGTCTTTTCATGGCTTTAGAGCCCATTTCTTTTTCTGATTTTTAACTTTTTATTGTATAGTGTAAAATATTTACAAAGCAAAGAAATAAAAAAGCGATAGTTTTCAAAGCATTCTTCAACAAATAGTTGCAGAACAGATCCCAGAGTTTGTCGTGGGCTACCATACAATCCTCTCATATTTTTCCTTTTAGCTGCTCCAAAATAACAGGAGGCTAGAGAGTGCGTTTCTCTTTACTGCTGAGTAGTGTTCCTTTGCACGGGTGCGCCACAGCTTGTTGATCCATTTACCTACTGAAGGACGTCTTGGTGGCTTTCAAGCTTTGGAGGTTATGAATAAAACTGCTATAAACACTTCTGTGCAGCTTGTGAGGACCTCAGTTTTCAACTCATTTGGGTATATGCCCAGAACAGGACTGCCGGGTCATACAGCAAGCTTTCTCTGTGCTTTTACTTTAATTACTAATTACTTTATGAGTGGGTAATTCCTTCTCATGGGTTGAAATTCCTAAGCAAGAGGTCCCCGCTAGCTTGTGCCTACCCCCCACTGGCCTCACAACCGAGCATCCAAAGGGACCAGTTCCCCACGCGTGTCTCTCCAGAAGTAGTTCATGCAATTACAGAAAAATACTTGTGTATACCTCCTCTCTTGCCAGTTTTGACACAAATGTTAGCATAGTTAAACAGTCTTCTCTACCTGATGCTTTTCCTGTAATAACTTGGAGATATTCCATCGCAACACAAGACTTTTCCTCATCTGTAACCACTGCAGGAGAGTCCATGCAGCCAGCTGAGCGCCCCACCCCTCCTGGTGGCTCCGTTTCCTTTCGTTGTTTGCAGGAGCCCTGTGCGGACATACCTGTAGGATACGTTTCTGGAAGGGGGACCGCCGGGTCCAGTGGAACGGGCGCTTGTGTCTCTGTACTCCCGTGTCTTCCGCTCATTTCAGTTTGCCGCAGCTGGAAGCTGCTCTTAGACGTGCGGGCCCGGGCGTGGGCGGTGCGGGACCGCGGCGTGACTGTGGGACCAAGGGCGTGATGGCGCGGGGCCGGGGGCGTGGCGGTGCGGGGCCAGGGCGTGACTGTGGGACCAAGGGCGTGACTGTGGGACCAAGGGCGTGGCGGTGCGGGCCGGGGGCGTGGCGGTGCGGGGCCCCGGCGTGACTGTGGGACTAAGGGCGTGACGGCGCGGAGCCGGGGGCGTGGCGGTGCGGGTCGGGGGCGTGGCGGTGCGGGGCCACGGCGTGACTGTGGGAGCAGGGCCGTGACGGCGCGGGGCCGGAGGCGTGGCGGCGTGGAGCCGGGGGCGTGGCGGTGCTGGTCGGGGGCGTGACTGTGGGAGCAGGGCTGTGGCGGTGCGGGGCCACGGCGTGACTGTGGGAGCAGGGGCGTGGTGGTGCGGACGTGCCCTGGGGCTGCTCCTGAGCGCTCGCGCCCGCCGGCCCGGGCTGCTGGCGGGGGTGTCTCTGCTTTGGGCGGCGATTCTCCCGTTTCCAGTCCTGCGAAGTAACTGTTAGGAGCTACTGGATAGAAAAAAACAAATCAGTGTCTCTAAAGAGGCGCAGAATGGGATTTGTTTTTAAGATTTTAAGTGGAGAACAAATGCTGAAGACCCCCCCAGGCCCAGCCCAGCGCCCTGGCCTTCAGCCGTGCTGTCACCTGGGACGCCCGGTGAAATGGCTCCCACGGCAACAGGGACCAAGGGCTGTGACGTTTTGTTTTTTGATATGGCCTGTTTCCTTATTTGTGTAATTGCATTCCATGGCGAGGGGCCTGCCAGCCGGGACTCGCTGGTGCAGAGCTGGGCCAGAGCTGGCTGTTCCCTTATGGAGCTGGCAACCACTCAGGTCCCGGGGAGGGCAGGGGTGTGTGTGCCCCCAGGAGTCGTGGGGCAGAGACAGTCCTGGGGACAGCGGTCTGAATGTGAGCTGGCAGAGCACACAGACGTGGTGCCTGGGGTGCCAGGACTTGTTTCCATTGCGACCCTTTGTAGATTTCCTGACTCACAGCCTCAGCAGGGTTAGGAGGTGCCCAGGGGCCTGGCGGAGGCTGATGGCCGCCAGGCTCTGTCCTGTTGAGTAGGAGGCGGCCTGTGCATCCGTGAGCAGCCCCTCCACGCTTCTGTGCCTTGTCTGCCTGTCTCAGGGGCTGTGGGGAGGCCTGGGCGAGTTGTTGCTACTTCCGTGTCCATTTCATGTTGGGGAAACTGAGGCGCCAAGGAATTAAAAGCCTATGTGGGATACCAGAAAGGACAGAGAATAGTGTTGGGGGGGAACCCATCCCCGCAGCATCCCGCTGTGAGCCAGCTGCTTGCCATCTGGGAAACAAGGACAGGATGGAAAGCTCCGGCTTCCCAACCCTGGGGTCCATCCTGGAGTGGGGTCACCTGGAAGGCTTTGAATTCAGAAAGAAAGAGATGCTCGAGCTTGGGCTAACGGAGGCCTCTGGCTGGGCAGACCCGAGGGTCTGGGGGACCCTGAGGGGGTGCTGCGGGCACAGGCAGGGTGGGGGGTAAATGGGAAGGACGTGCCCTGGTTAGCAGGGTAGCCAAACGGATGGCCTGTGGGTGTCCGTCTGGCTGGGGCTTCCTCTTTGTATTAGTTAGGGTTCTCTAGAGAAACAGAATCAACAGGGAACACTTGCAAATATAAAATTTATAAGTGTCTCATGTGACCATGGGAACACAGAATCCAGAATCCGCAGGGCAGGCTGTGAAGCTGCCAATTCCGAGGAGGGTCTGGACGAACTCCACAGGAGAGGCTCACTGGCCAAAGCAGGAAGAGAGCCTGTCTCTTCTGAATCCTCCTTAAAAGGCTTCCAGTGATTAGATTAAGCATCACTCATTGCAGAAGAATTCCCCTTGGCTGATTACAACTGGAATCAGCTGTGCATACAGCTGACGTGATCATGATTTAATTCTATGAAATGGCCTCATCACAACAGATGGGCCAGCACTTGCCCACCCAGACAAACAGGTACCACCACTTGGCCAAGTTGACACATGAACCTGACCATGACAGTCCATCCCTTGTCAACTCGGCAGCTATACATATCACCTTAAAACATACCCAATTTCTAAATAAAAAAACAATAAAACACACATTTTTTTCTTTCACTTAACAATACTCAACTGTCCTGCATATAACTGGAAACACATTAAATCTCTCCAGAATAGGGTACAAGTCCTTGGGTAATATTCATTCTCAAACTTGGTATCTTACAACTTAAACAGTATAACATGAACAAAACAGCATCACAGTCCTCGTTTCTGTAACTGATCACATGGTCGAAGTTCATATTTATCACTACCTTCTTCCACTACCCATTCCATGTTCCCTTTACCCTCAGCAAACACTTCAGCTGGCTGTGGTTCTTTGCCTGGTGGGGTGACCCAAACCTTCATTCCTGAAGTTTCAGACCATTGGTAGTCCTGCCTGGATTGTGTTGTTGCAGGTTTCCATTGATTTTAATCACAGGGCATGGTAGTACTAAAGACACCCTAGGGGATCTCCTATATTCCAAGAAAACTCTTCTTTACCCCCATTGTGTAGTTGCAGTCCTATTTCCCCCTGATAGTCAGGGTCAATCACCCCAGACAATAATGTCATCCCCTTTTTAGCTTGTTGATCCAGGGGCATGAGTAGCTCAAAGTGACCATGTGGCAGCCTTAGATTCCAGTTCAATGGAATCATTGTTGTTTCTCCTGGAGGAAGCACTCCCCCTTTTGGAACTAAAACCTGTAGACCAGCAGAGCTCAGGGTCGCAGGGACAGGAAGCAAAAATTTTCCTAGTGGATCACTAGGGGTAATAGTGAGTGGTACCACTCCCATTTCCACCCCTTGGTTCCTGGACCTATGGATCCTGGCTATGGGAGAAATAGCACCATACAGTGGATGCTGATTCAGAGCATATACAGCTTCCTGGAGAACATTACCCCAGCCTTTCAAGGTATTGCCACCTAGTTGGCACCGTAATTGAGTTTTCAAAAGGCCATTCCACCGTACTGTCAGTCCAGCTGCTTCTGGATGATGGGGAACATGGTAAGACCAAAGAATTCCATGAGCATGTAACCATTCCTGCACTTCATTTGCTGTTCCTTGATCAAAAGCAATGCTATGTGGAATACCATGATGATGGATAAGGCATTCTGTAAGCCCACAGATGGTAGTTTTGGCAGAAGCATTGCGTTCAGGGAAAGCAAACCCATATCCAGAGAATTGTGTCTATTCCAGTTAGAACAAATCGCTGCCCCTTCCGTGAAGGGAGTGGTCCAATGTAATCAACCTGCCACCATGTAGCTGACTGGTCACCTCGGGGAATGGTGCCATATCAGGGGCTGAGTGTAGGTCTCTGCTGCTGGCAGATTGGGCACTCAGCA
>PVIY010049862.1:0-16505 GCA_004026745.1 Myrmecophaga tridactyla
CATACAGTATCTATCCTTTTGTGTCTGTTTGCTTGTTTTTAAAGAGACTTTTATTTTTTGAGTTCCTCTTTAGCAAAACATTGCTTATGTAAACTAAAATATATTCCAGGGAAATGAGAGTTAGTTGGTTTCTGAAATACATTGGTCCTTCAGTGGTTGTTTCTGTCATGTATACACAAATCAGTGCTTTTGGGAAAATGGCTTAATACTTTTTTGTAAAGCAAAATAATTTTTTGTGAATAAATAATTGACTCTCCAGGAAAATATATATATATTGCTGGTAGGCAGGTGGTCAACAAGCAAAGAAGTATAATGGTATGAACAAAGATGGTAGGAATTAAATTTTCCCTTTGTTTTCCATCATTGTAAATATTTGCATTTTGCTTTTTATCTCCACCCGGGTGCTGTAGTCTTCAGTGCAGCCATGGTGCCTGAGTTGACCTTGGAAGATACCTGGGTGGGGCAGTGGAGCTATTCTTTTGTCATCCGTGTTCTAAAATTTTTCCTCCTAAATCTTTGAGGTAACGTATAAAAACATTGTTGAATTATAAACATCTGTAATATACCTCTTTTACATTACTGGTGAATTAATTGTTAAAATTAACAAACCAAGTTTGTATGATACTAATTGTTTAATTGAGTATAAATTGAGGTGACCCTTCAAGAGTTCTTTTTTTTTTTTTTTTTTGCATGGGCAGGCACCAGGAATCGAACCTGGGTCTTTCAGAGTTCTTTTTAGGCATTATCATCAGGAATATTTTAGTATTTCCACAAAGCATTACCCTATATTTTCAAGTTCAGAAGTCCTCTAAATTTCTTACTAGTAGCAATCAGTGTTTCCCTGCTAAACTCCATTTTAGTAAAGTTCCTGGGATCTCCTATGATATATTCACATAAGTTCACACTTCTAGATACATTTATATATAATTTTATTTCTGTTTGTTTTATATGCATGTGTGTGTGTATGTATGTATATATACTGCTTTACAAAAATATTCCTTTTATTCTGTACTTTAGTTTGCTAAAGATGCCAGAATGCAATATACCATAAATGGGCTGGCTTTTTCAATGAGGATGTATTAGTTTACAATTGTACAGTTCTAAGGCCTTGAAAACGTCCAAATTAAGGCATCAAGTGGAAGATACCTTGTCTGAGGAAAGGCTGCTGGCATCCGGGTTCCTCTGTCACCGGGGAAGGCACATGGCTGTTCCTTCTCTCCTGGGTTCTAGTTCCAGTGGCTTTCTCAGCTCCTCCCCAGGGATTTTCTCACTTATATCCTTTCACAAAGGACTCCAGTACAGGATTAAGACCCACCTTGAATGGGCTGGATCACATCCCAATTGAACCAAAAGATCCCACCCACAGCAGGTCTACACCCACAGGGATGGATTAAAATAACACTGCCTTTTCTGGGGGCACAGAATAGGTTCAAACCAGCACATTCTATATAATCCTAAAGTATAAGTCTATAAAATTAAATAATCACCAATTTTCTTTCTATAGCAGAGATCCAACTACTTAGCAGCCTGTTTCCTCAATTTTTTGAGCAGTGGTTCTCAACCTTAGCTGCACATTCGCGTCTCCTGGGGGGCATTCAAAGAGCCCAACCTCAAGCCTCACCCCAGACAAACGAATTCAGACTCTGTGCTTGGGAAGGGGACTTGGACTGAGCATTAGGAGTTTTAAGAGTTGCGCAAGTGATGCCCGTGCATAGGCAGGAGTGCCACTCCCCAGCCTTGCTTCTTCCTTCCATAACTTCCATGTTTTTCTTTTCATTTTGGGGTGGGTGGGGGTGCACGATCAGGGAATCGAACCCAGGTCTCCCACGTGGAAGGCCAGCATTCTCCCACTGAACCACCTGTGCGCCCTGTGTTTCTTTAGTATTGACTTAATCAAAATCACCTTAGTTGGACAAAGGCAACATCAGTTCTGCCAAAGGTTGAAGAAATGGCTGAGTCAAGACGGGGAAGTTGGGCACATAGAATGCAATGAATTCGAGGAATGTGAGAAACGAACTTCCTAAAACCCAGGGAAGGGTCTGTGTGAAGGTTCCCTGGAGCTGAAAACCAGTGGCTGGCTTTTGGATTCTGGCTTCTGGCTTCTGAAGGCTGTCATAAATGGGGTTCTCTTATCAACATTGTTCTCTGCAAATCCTTAACACACCAGACCCACTTTGGGTGGAATGGAATTTTAATCTATTTTCTTGAGCCAAAGAGAGTAACCTCCCTTGGCTTTAAACTCTTTTTGTTTTTTTTTTTTTTTGTACCACCCATATGGTGATATAAATATGTCAATATGAACCTTTCCTGGGAATGCCACAAATTCAAGAGCAAAGCTGACCATGCATTTAATTTGAAGACAAATTAAAGCAGCTGGTCCACAAAAAGCATTTTCCTCTAAAACCTAAAACTTGTGTACAGAAAAATTGCTTTTATAAAACAAAGCAGATAATATATAATATATATAATATTTATCTTTGTAAAATTATTAAATCAAAGACAGCCATGTTTATTTTATTTTAGCTTGAAATATATATATATATATATATATATATATATATATATATATATATATATTCAATTCAACCAACATGGATTTACCTACGGAGTGTGAGGTTCAGGCTTATAAAAAAAAATGTGGTCTTCCCATAATATCTTCAAAACAAATGTATTTTCCTATGTTGAAAGCTAGGCATCCACTGTGAAACTAATGTGGCATTCACGGCTGGTGAAAACGTGTGATGGTATCAGTTAAAACCCTGTTTAAGTAGAACGGCCAGAACGCGTTCATTAATGAGTATCTGGCAATGTCATCACCTACTTAAGAGGGGGGAAAGGGATAAGATCAAAATTATTCAATCTCTGAGTGATGGAGGAAGTAAGGCTTGAAGCGGCATATATAAACAAACGTGAATGACATCCATCAATATCAGGGGATTTTCTAGACATTAATTATCCAGTTCTCTAAGCCCTCCCTTAAGGGGTCTTTTATGATTAGGTAAAAAGTGAGTAAGGAAAACAGAATCGATGGAGATGGCAGTCAGTGAACGCACCCACGTTTGGTGTGCCCTTACAGCCCGGCGCTCTGTGCTCACTTGTGGGGTGGTAAGATCTGACCCATCCCAGTGCTGGGCATTCCTTACTCACCCTGGACCAAGTTCTTGCTGGAAATCTTGATCCAATTTAAGATAACCAATTTTTTTTTTTTTTTGCATGGGCCGGCACCGGGAACTGAACCCAGGTCTCCGGCATGGCAGGTGAGAACTCTGCCACTGAGCCACCGGGGCCCACTCTACCCCCCCTTTTTTTAAATTTATTCTTTATCCTTATTTTCTTATATATTTTTTTATTTATCTGCCCATACCCTAGATGAAAGGAGCATCAGACACAAGGTTTTCACAATCACACAGTCACACTGTAAAAGCTATATAGTTATACAGTTTTATTCAAGAATCAAGGCTACTGGAACACAGCTCAACAGTTTCAGGTACTTCCCTCCAGCCACTCCAATATGCCATAAACTAAAAAGAGATATCTATGTAATGAGTAAGAATAACCCCCAGGATAACTTCTCAATTCTGAAGTCTCTCAGCCACTGACACTTTTTGTCTCGTTTCTCTCTTCCCCTTTTGGTCAAGAAGGCTTTTTCATTTCCATGATGCCAGGTCCTGGCACCTCCCCAGGAGTCCTGTCCCATGTTGCCAGGGAGATTTATACCCCTGGGAGTCATGTCCCACATAGGGGGATGGACAGTGAGTTCACCTGCCTAGTGGATTAGAGAGAGAAAGAGGCCATATCTGAGCAAAAAAAGAGGTTCTCTGGGGGTGACTCTTTTTTTTTTTGCATGAGCAGGCACCGGGAATCGAACCGGGGTCTCCAACATAGCAGGCGAGAACTCTGCCACTGAGCCACCGTGGCCCGCACTGGGGGTGATTCTTAAGCATAATCATCAAGAGGCTTAGCTTCTTCTTTTCAGGAATAGGCTTCATAGGCTTGCACTGTTTTTATAAAATGTGTTTGGGGGGATGTTTGTTTTATTTGTTTATTTAGGAGTTGGAAATTTTCTGTAAATGTCCATATTTAGCCTTTGAGGATGTAGGGCAAGCAGTAACAGATGCTATATAAGCTAATGGGGGTGTCTGTGTTCCAATAAAACTTCACAGGTGCAGAAATGTGAATTTTGTATACTTTTCCTGTGCTGCAAGATTTTTTCTTGTTTTGATATTTTTGCAACCATTTAAAAATGGAAAAGCTATTCTTAGCTGGCGAGCATACAAAAACAGGCAATGGGCAGGATTTGGCCCAAGGACCATAGCTTGCCAAGCCCTGGTTTAGAAGATTAGGTATTTTCCCAACTTGAAAGCTTACACTTGAGCAGAAATAAAGTACTACGAGTCTATTTTCCAACTTTCCCATATCCCTTCACCATGTAATTCTGGACTGACAAGTAGATTGTGTCTTTTGAGGCAACCCCATGGCAATGCAGTGGTGGCCTAGAGTGCTGTGTTGAGAAGGATTCTGAAGCTGCAAAGGGGCAAGTGAGCAGAGAAGGGCAGCAGGGGAGGTGCCCAACTGGACCATCTATTACTTAGACCTCTATTATAATCTCACAAAATGCTTCTGGTATGTTCCATTGACACCATAGGCAATTTCTCTAAAGCATTTCTCTCCTTGCATAAATTTTGTCACGCATTATTTATCAGTTAGAGAATTTCAAAGGTTCCTAGCATTCCAGCTTGCCTCACTCAATATTGAGTCTTCAAATTGCCAAATGTATTTATTTTTCAGTTTCTTACCTGCCTTGTGATGGGCAGAAATGAGGCTGGGTGCTGGGGAGTGAACACGAAAGGCCATTCACATCTCTGATGGCTAGAAATGAGTAGTCATTGTTGCATCTGCTAAAATTATAAGTAAACAAATATAGCTGGGCTATTAAATTCCATTAAAATTTAAAAGTTCTTCTAGACCATAAACAATATTTTCAAAATTGTTCTCTGTATATTATTGACAACCAGATTAGAAAAATAAACACTGAACCCCTGAGGATGGAATTTATAAATACGTGGAGCAGATGTTGTGGTGTTAATATTGCAATTTCGAGTAAAACCTGACAAGGTAAATAATGGTATTGCGTATCAAAATCACTTAAATCGTATTCCACGGAATACTAGACTTAAATTTGTATGCAGATTGTGTTTTATTAGGTTTTTGAAGTTCCCTCGACGGCCTGTCTTGCCAGGGCATTTGGAAACGGGAACTATCGTAGCCAATGAAAAAAGACATCACAAAAATAAAAGCTGCACAAATCACGTGTATTTGCAGTCTGCTGCGAGTCAAACCTGAAGATAGCCTTGAAGTCCTGCAACATAATTAAAAACCCTTAAGAGTTTGGTTACATATAAAGAATTTGTGCTTTTATGCAGCTGGCATGTGTTAATACGGGTGTATTTTCACATTAGGGATTGTGATTAAAGTTTCTTAGAAGCAAATATATTGCACTCGACGTGTTCATATCCTGATCACACTGCCAAGGTGGTGTTGGGTGGCGGGGCTACAAACCCAGAGTGAATGTCACTCTGAATATTGTGGGACGAAACAAGCCAGATCTCTGTTTGCCTTGAAAGGTATCCAGACCTAATATTAAACTTTCCAGACGTTCTGAAGCATTGGTTTAGGAATAAGAGAAAACATTCTTTAAGGCCTGGGCAAATCCAAAAGGAATTACCAAACTCTTCTATTTCAGGCATACATTTGACTAGTTTGCTCAATGACAAGTCATTAATTTCTTGCATCCTGACTCTTAGGTCTGGGTCTCCAAAGGCTAAAATTAAGGGTATTTATTTATCTGCTTACCTTGCTTTTTGATCTGGCGGCAGTGTGAGTAGGAGTACAAAGCCCATCTGTTAGGTTGCATTTGCTACTCTCAGCTGGTAACCATATCTGTGCTGAAAAGCTCCTATTGAAATTTGTGTAAAATCAGCTGCCCCTCCATGGATTGCTAAATTGTGGATTCTCAAGCCTCACTAAAAACTCAGTAAGATGAAGGAGGTTGATTATGGCTCCATGAAAATACATTAGAAATTCATGAA
Source organism: Myrmecophaga tridactyla (assembly GCA_004026745.1). NCBI lineage: Eukaryota > Metazoa > Chordata > Mammalia > Pilosa > Myrmecophagidae > Myrmecophaga > Myrmecophaga tridactyla. The sequence goes on from PVIY010049862.1 coordinate 6,090, forward strand.
TCAAAACCAAAAATTGTTGGAAAATATAATCACCCTTTTTGTGTAAAGTATGTAGGGATGCCTCATTCTCCCCGCCCCCCTTTTCTTTAGAGCAGTTGTAGGTTTACAGAAAAATCATACACAGAGTACAGGGTTCTCATATGCCTTTTCCCCTCACACCCAGTTTTCCCTACTGTTAACACTTTGCCTTAGTGTGGTACCTTTGTTACTACTGATGAAATATTATAATTATACTATTAAATAGAGTTCATAGTTTATATCAGGGTTCACTGTTTGTATTGTACAGTCCTCTGTTTTTTAATTTTGATTCTAGTAACATATATACAACCTCAAATTTCCCATGTTAACCACTTTCAAATACACAATTAATTATGCTCACAGTGTTGTGCTTCCATCACCGCTGTTGCCAAAACTTTTCCATCACTCCAAACAGAAACTGTACCGATGAATCGTTAATGCCCCATTCCCCACCGCTACTGCTGCCTCTGGTGACCTGTAATCTAGTTTCTGATTCTCTATGAGCTTGCATATTCTAATTATTTCATATTAGCAAGATCATACAGTATTTGTCCTTTTGTGTCTGGTTTATTTCCCTTAACATGATGTCTTCGAGCTTCATCCATGTTGGGTCATGTATGAGAACTCTACTCTCTTTCACAGGCCTTGTTCTTTAAGCCACACATGGTTCACATCTTTGCATTTCACAAATTTGACTGGTACCCAATCTTTTGCTTGATAATTGGACATTACAGCTGCCCACTTGTGTTGTTATCCTTCAAGAGTACCATCTTGAATTGTGTATAGTCCTCTTCTGTGGTGGTGGGAAGAGAATATTCAATTCCATCAAAATAGTGACATGCTTTCCAAAACCTTATCCTTCTCAACAAAGACCGTTATGACCATCCTGTCCCATCACAGAATCAGAGCCCTGGGGAAAGATCCCCTGGGAAAGAGGGAATGCCTTCCTTAATTCTCCTTCAGACTCTTAAAGATTTTCTCTTAGGCCAGTAGCAACTTGGCTTTGGTTTTTGATAGCATTTGAAATAGACACGTCAATGAAAATCCCTAAACAATCTTTCTACTTATGTAAAGCCCTGTTTCTAAAAATTCGTTCAATGATGTTGTGTTTGCCTTCCCAGAAATCTTGTGGTCCGATGGGGTTATTTGGCTTGCCTTGAGAATGCTTTTAAACTGTCAGGCTCCTTTTCTTGGGTCCAGACTCAATGCTACCAATGAGAAAAGCTGATAAGGGTAGAAGGCATTGTTTTGACAACCTATAGTGGTTGTCAAATTTAGTAACTAGTTAGTTGATTAGCTGTAGGAGATTTCAGAAGGGGTATCTGATGAATGTTCAGTTCTTCTTGCTAATTGTTCCCACATAAATACTTGAGAATTTATGATGGGAAAGCACTAGCAGTAATGGGTATGCAGCCAGTGCTCAATACATGCTATGGTTTAGATATTCTCTGTCGTTGGTAGTAGAAGTATTTCCTACTATGCAGGTGCATTCCAGGCAGAGGGAAGAGCAGGTGCCCAGACCCATGGGTGAGCTTGGATCCACATCACAGCTGGCTGAGAACAGCAGGAGCATAGCAGGGGAACGGGGGAGAAAGGGGAGGTGGAGACGTGAGTGTGGAAAAAGAAAAAAGAAATCGTCCATTCAGACTAGGAGGTGAGGAGGGCTTCAAAGACAAGGTGACGTCAACTATTAATACTAGCATTCATTGAGATTTAGGACCTTAATAAACTGTTTAAAGTCCCTATATTAAAGTCTCCACTAGGAACCAGTAGCCTCGATGAAAGTTCTGACGGTATTCACAAAAGTGTGAGAAAACTGGGCAATTGGATTCAAGTGTTTTCAGGAGAAGTTATCTTGGAGAAATATAATTCCCTACCTGTCTGCCATCAGCTTATGAAATGTATGGACATGCTTTTAATCTGGTGATGATTTAAATGTTATAAATTAGGCTTTTATCCATATAACCTCAAAACTTATTAAAAAAAAAAAAAACAAAGTTCTTTATTTTATTTAACAAAGCTGACCGAGCATACCATGTGTCAGGTGCTGTTCCAAGGGCTTGCAAATAACTCCTCCTCTAATCACTGTGACAGCTCGATGGGGAAACCGAGGCTGCAGAGCTTGACAACTTGTTGCAGGTCGTAGAGCTAGGATTTGAACCCAGGCAGAGCGATACCAGGTTCTGTGTGCGTAGCCATTATGTTCCTCGAATTAAAATAGCTATAGATCATAGCGCAGTTTTATTTTCTTCAATTCTTGTGGGCCCTGTCAAGCTAAGCTTTCCAGCCATAAGTAAATATCCACTTAGCATCTTGTATAGGAAGGATGTTTTCTTGGCAGTTCGCGGAGTGGTGTTTTTTGCGGACTTACACAAAAGGTGTGGAACTGGTTCTAGAGTGTGTGACTGGAGCAGTTGTGTACCAGTGGCCCAGGCGATGTCATTTTGATTTTTTCACTTCTAGAGTTGGGACTGGCAAACTTCAGCCCGTGGGTTAAATCCTGCTCGCCATCTGTTTTTGTAAATAAAGTTTTATTGGAGCTAGCCATGTTCATTCATTTTCCCTTTATCCATCGCTGCTTTCTTTCTATAATGGCAGTGGAGTTGAGTAGCTAAGACAGAGACCATATGGCCCAAAAAGCCAAAAACATGTATTGCCTGGCCCTTCGCTGGGAAAGTTTGCAAGCCCATGTTCTAACTTCTAGGTCTGTCCACAATGGGAATTGAGATGTGTTGTGAAGTATAAAACACATGCTGGATTCCAAAGATTTAATTACAAAAAAAGAAGAAGGAAGGAAAGAAAGAGAAAACATGCAAAACACCTCATTAATTTTTTTTATGTTGATTACATGTTGAAATGATAATGTTTTGTATATTGGGTTAAGTAAATTATATTAAAACTAATTTTACCTGTTTGTTTTTACTTTTTTTTCCCACACGATGACTAGAAGATTTAAAGTGTGGCTCGCATTCAGTGCTGGCCTAGAGGCTGGAATTTGGAGGCTAGGTGACCCTTAGCAAAAGCCTGAAGGAGAGGGGATGGAAGAAGAGAGAAAATACTCTCTTGTATCTGCAGATGCCTTCCAAAAGCAATAAAATGTTTTATTCTTGTGGCTGTTCCTTATTCTAAGGAATACGCAAAAGAGGATGGGTTAGGATGCCTATACAAAAGTTCTCCATGACGCAGGCGCTCTGGCTGGGAGTTTGACTTGGGAAGGGATCCAGGAAGTGCCTATAAAGGAGAGAGGTAGGGGAGTGGGGCCTGGAAGGGAAGGGACGGAAGTGGAGAGAGGGCATGTCAAGGAACGGCTTGTTCCTCAGCACCTGGGCCCTGGCCCCCTGGGGCTTCTGGGGGAGACTGTGTAGAAGTTGGCTCCCGAGTGCTCCCAGCCCAACACCCAGGAAGCCGGGCTGCTGGTGCATCTCCTCCCTGCAGCTGCCCATGGAGCACTACCCCGAGGAGCAGCAGCCTTCCCTTCGTCTCCCCCAGATTGCCCTATGTGGGGCCAGATAAAGCCCCTGGGCAGAACGGTGCAAGTACTTGAAGGAAAAAGCTGTCATCGAGCGTGAGGATGGCGGCAGCTAGAGGGACAGGATTGGGCCCCTGCCATGTCTGTATAGAAAACAAACTAAATGTTGGATCCTATAATTCAGAATTTCAACACACACGTATCAGCCCCTCCGGTGAATGTATTCATTTCTTGTTTGATCTTAACAATAACATGGGTAGGTGGATTTTTCATTTACACACATATCGTGGATGGGAAAACTGAGCCCAAGAGGCGTCAAATAATTTGTCCAAGAGAGTTGAGGTATGAGTGGTCCAGCTGGGCTGGTGACCTCACACGCGTGGCCGCTCATACCTGTTGCCTTAGGTTCCTGCAAAGCTCAACTCCACATGGCCTTGTAAATACATCGGAGTTTTCAAGGTGAGAGCGGAAAGCGAAAACCGTTTTTGCTGTACTCTGTAGCATTTTTTAGATATTCGTAGGGAAGTAGATACTCACATCCACTTAGTCACAAGACTCCTAGACCAAACAAAATTTCTCTTTTGTTCAAGACACAATAAAAATCAAGGGGTTTAGGACCCAGGATCTTAGCAAAGTTCAAATCCAGCCGGTGTCCACAGCAGGGTCTGCGTGCGTGGCTCGCAGGGCACTGGATTTTGTTACCTTCCCACTGGCCAGCTCTCTTCAGGAGCGTTGTCAGCCCCTGTGGTGCCACTTGGAAGCAAGTCTCTCTCCCGGCTTAATTTCACTTGATTATATTTCCTACTGACTCCATAATTCTGTGCGGACTTGAATAACACTCATACCACTTAAATTTGAATAACCCCAAAGGATCCAGTCAGGTCAGTGTTTTTAAACCACAAGCTTCAGGCTATGTATTAGTCGATTAAAAACAGATTTTATACGTGATGTGTACTTAATAAAGGGAGGGGCAAGCAAGCAGATGTTTGTCAAATCTGAAAGGGTTAGATTGTGTTTATTTGGCCCTCTACTGCTGACTAGCTTTAGAAAAATCATACCTGTGGCAATGGAACCTTAAACAGTTAGATGATGTATCTCCCTAGAAGTTTCCTGCTGTGACGGAGCAGCTAAAAATGAAAGTAAATAAAAGGACTCCCTAAGATGAACCTAGCCAAAAGAAGTTGGCAAATATACCTCATCGCAGACATACTGAAATCAAGGGCATCGAGTATTGGAATGCCTTAAAATTATTCTCTAGACTGACCCTAAAGTGATAAGTGGTTGCAATTCATTTAATCCAAACAGTAGAAAAACGTGTTTACTTTTGCAGCTTTGTTAAGAGCTTTGAGAGCCAATTTTCCTTTGGTGCAAACATGAGATCATTAAGTTGCATCTGAATCACTCTGGCTCATTCTTTGGCTTGTTGTTGTATCCCATCCTTTACACTGAGAAATGTTGTTCTTCTTTAAATGTATCTTAATGGGGCCTTCATGAGTATTTCAAAGCCCAAACGGAAGGTTGCTTGCTGGTCATCCAGTCCGAGGGAAAAATGCACAGAAACCTCCCTCTGATCCCCAAACACATAAGAATTACAGATAAGATATTTTAAAGCGTATTTTAAAGAATACATCACCAAGCTTCAAGTGGAAAGTATCCAAGGACCAAAAATAGAAAGGAAATATAGAATGGTGAGGGGAGGCTGAGGCTGTGCTGATTACAAAGAAGTGGAGACCAGGTGGGGCTGGGGGGACCCGAGGGGAAGATGTTGGGGTGCCCCCTGCATGTGGCAGAAGCTGAGGGCTGTGCTGTCCCCTACACCTGCAGGCCAAAGTGCCCCACTCACACACTTGGGCTCGTAGGGCACCTGCCACCTTCTCTGGAATTGAAGCCAGAAACAGATCCCATGGGAAGAAGCAAAGGCACTAAGCCAGACCAGGATTACTATACTGTAAGTAAAGTGCCTTTACTGCACGTGGATGTCCTGGGGGAGTTCCCTCTTCAGGGGAAAAAAAAACCTCAAGCCCAAGAAGGAACCTCAAGTCTGAGTGTACAACTCAGCCAGCTGGACTGTGACAACTCCCAAACCATAGCACAGAGTGCACGTCAGATGAGCTGCCGGACAAAAATGACAAAACAAGACGAAACCCAGAGCCTTGGGAAACATTAAACAAAGCAAACACAGGAAAAGATGGACCTGCCTTTTCTCAAAAGAACATAAGAAAATGTTGCTTAGTTCTTTGGAAATTATGAAGGAGGGAATTGCATCCTTGGAACAGAAACAGAAAGTAATTCAACAAGAAAAGGAAGATGGGTTTTACAAAATGCATTGAAAATAGAAAATGCAGTCATCGAATTTTATGTTAAGTAACTAGGTAATAGGATAAACAGACTAATAAGCAAAACTTGTGTAAGAATAACCAAAGAGATTTCTATTTCTGACATATGCATTTTAAGCATTAGATGAAAGTGATTCTTTTCTTTAATGCACCTTTCAAAATCTAAATTTTAGAACACAGGGCAACTGAAAATTTTCATGAATAACATGATGAATTACCATCTTTGTGAAATGGTTAATTTTCAAAATCCCTCCTTCAAAATCTTCTTTCTTGGAAAGCATTACAACTCTTAGGTTTATTTTCTTTTCCATGAAATTGCCTTTCATTCCATGTCTTCGTTGTATTAGTGGAACTATCTGTATGCTAAAGCATATCATTTCCCTAACCCCCATGCCCTCTCACACCTCCCTGTTTGGAGCATAAGCCCTGGTTCTGTTCCCTGCCTGGGGTCTGCTCTTCCCCACCCTTACCTCCACTTCCATTCCTTTTGCCCAAGGAATTCTCATCTTGTCCACCAAAAAAAACCACACTCATCCTTAAAGTCTCAGCTGAAAGGTGGTATCCTCTGGGCCAGGCAGGCAGCCCTCAGCTTTCCCCTTCTCTTGTTCGCAGCAGCTCCCTTCCAGTTACATAGGGAGCTCCTTGTGGGCAGACAGTCAATATTTTTATTTTTGTTTTCTATCTCTCTCTCTGCAATTCTGGCATATGATAGGCCAATACATATTTATTTATACATACAATACGTATTTGTCTGAATGAATGAATGATAAAAATGAAGAATCTGCAGGTTGAGAAGCAATGGGGAATTCATGAGGAATCTTGATGAATATTACCTCACCCGAGGGTGATTGTGGGTGAGAGTGAGATTAAATAGCTATTCCAGGGACCGTTCTATTTAATGCTCTAAAGAAATAGGGAATAAGTTAAATTCCTAGGCACGAGAGTGGCATGCTAAATGTAGGGTTTAAAGACATTTGGTCTGGAACTCACAGACAAAGACCAGAAGCACACAAAATGAAATATACTCTGGCCCAATAAACATAGGTACTGATGGCTTCTTACAAATGCCCATGAACAGCCATACTGTCAGCGATAGCTAGAGAATTCATTTTTATCCTAGTGATTGGCCTCAGCCTGTCCCTAATATGGTGAAATCCTAAAATGCAATAGTAGTTGATTTGATGCCAGCATTTGTTCCTTATATTGTTGCCATTTCTGATTCGGGTGAAGGAATATACATGGAGAAGACTAGAACCTTCTACCTCACTAGTTCAGGACCTAGAACTAACCTATCCCTAATTGTTCTCTTACATATGTCCGAGTTAGTGCAAGAAACAGGGACAGCAACAACTAAAAAGAAATTTGAACGTTTCTAAAAGGATCTTTTAAATGCAACTTTTCAAAATTCAATGTAAATACTTGAAATTACGTAGGTTTCACTGGGGTTTCTGAAATAAGTATTAATTTTTCCTAAGCATGAGTAACTTTGTGTACACAAAAGTATTTACATTTATGTAGAATGATATTTTTCCTTTCTTTTTTGAACAGCAAAACTTAGAGAGTAACCTCACCAGCCTCATTAAGAGGAACACGGAACTGGAGACCCTGTTGGCGAAGCTCATCCAAACCTGTCAGCATGTTGAGGTGAGTGTCTCTGTGGAACATTCCATATGAAATCTGCGACATCAAGGGGTTTTGTACTCCCACCCTTTACATTTTTCAAATGGGACTCTTTCTTAAAATTAAATGTTTTGCGGAAGACAAATGTATAAAATGGACTTTAGTGGGAGAGGTAGAACCTCAGAGACTCTCTCCTTCCTGTGTCCAGTCCTGCCCCTCCCGCCCCGTTCTATCACAGCTCCCTCTCATCCAGCTTTATAGAGCATTCCTAATAGTGTGGGTTTTGATCACCTTACAAAGAAAAACAAACAAAACTCCACTAATTAAAAGGTCTACGTTATCTTCATAGAGTCTTACTTCGAGCCTAGCTGTTCTTCAGAGTCAACAGGAGTGACATTTGCCTTCCTGGGACGTATAATTCCTGGGGGGTTCCTAAGTTAGCTAAATTCTGAAAAGCAGAGGGCCCAGCCTCTCCAAGATTATCAATTGATTTCGTCCCCCTATCCTTTAGTGTGGACACACCTTTTCAACATGAAAAAGTCAGAATGGGCATTGCCCAAAGATCCCTAGAGAGACTGGAAGAAGGATTAAAGGAGAAGGAGAAGGTATGACAGAGAACATGGAATTTAACAAATGAGTATGGCTGCTGAATCACTATATTAATATTCCTTCTAGGCGCCAGCGTTGTGGAGCAGCTAGAAGGGAAAAATCTGAGAGGGTGAAATGTTAGCCCATAACAAACGCTGGGATCTGTCCTGTAACAGCTTATTGAAGTGTGCTTTGACAATTATTGCTTTTTTCTTTCTTTGCTTTGTATGTATATTTTACAATTAAAAAAACATTTAAAAATTAATTTTTAAAAAAGGTCTGTGGTAAAAGCATCTTGCTTGTCAGATCCGTGTCTGTGAAATTGACCATAATTCCAACAACAGCAGAACTGTCAATAACTTCACACTGCATACGGAAAATGAAAATCAATTTCGATTCTTTAATATGATATTCAACGTCCTCTACTGTCTTCTCCCAACCTGTCTTTCCTCCTCCTCCACACCGTATACTTAGACTGAACTAGTGCTGGGTCACCATGCTTTCGAGCCTTCCAGCCTTGCACACAGCACTTCCTTCTGCCTGGTAGCTCCTGCCACCCCCACCCCCACCCTGTGTCTACTTGTCCGAATCCTTCCTATCCTTCAAGACCCAAGTCAAGTGGCGCTTCCATTGTAAAGGTTTCTCTGGTCCCTGGATCAGAGGATTTCTCCTTTCACTAAATCCCATAAAAAAAATTTTTAAACATTTTTCATTGTGAAATATAACCTATATGCAGAAAAGATGATAGATTTCAGAGATTTTAACAAACAGTTATAGAGCAAACTTCAAAGTTTGTATGGGTACAGTTCCACAATTTCAAGTGTTTCCTTCTGGCTGCTCTAAGACACTGATGGCTAAAAAGAAATATCAATACAATGACTCAGCAGTCACACTCATTTCTTAAATCCCATCTTCTTTGTTACAACTCCTCCCTCTCCTTTGATCCTTCTCCCACCCTTTAGGGATGTTTGGGCAATGACCATTCTAACATCTTCATATTGAGAAAAGGGGTGTTGATATTATAGGGTAAGGGGATGCAATTGGTTGATGCTCTTGGAGAGACTGGTTCCTCTGGGTTTCAGGACTTATCTGGCCTAGGAACCCTCTGGAGGTCTTAGGTTTCTGAAAAATAAACTGAGTGAAACTATTATTAGAGTCTCTGATAGAGCCCAGAGCATTCTTTAAGGTTTTTAGGAATCCACCTGGTTTGGGGCTTGGCATGCTGAATCACAGAAACTTTTATCAATAATCTCCTTAGGATTTTTGTTGCTACTTCAAGGCTGGGTCAGTTCTTCTAACTGGAATGCAAAGTCTTAGGGGATGGGGATGAGGTCTTATTCTCTGTGGATTGCACAGACTCTAGAGTACTCATTTCCACACGGGGTGAGTTTGTCGGGAACAAATATGCATGATGACACTCCAGATAGCCAATCCAAACATTATCTGAATGATCGCAGTCTCAGCCCCAAATAATACCTAACTTTGGAGTAGCAAATGATTTTGTTGTTTACACTTTAAAGATTTGACAGTAACTCTGTTTTCACCATAGCAGTCCTTTTTATCATCTAATCAGTAATTATAAGTTTATGGCCCCCTATGTGCCCATAATTGTGCCAGTAGGTGCACAATCAGTAAAAAATGATAACAGCCTATGTGTTTGAGAACAGTGTGTACACAGATAAAAACACAAAGAACAGTAGAGTAGCTGATGAGATAATGAGCTAGAAGAATGCTGCATTTACTTGAATGCGTAAGATACATGGTTTTTGCAGAGTAATATCTTTGAAATTGGGCTGCTTCTAAAAACTAATGGTGGGGTGTAGTTTGAGTTGGCAGCATTTTTTATTACTTAATGTCATATAAAATAAGGGTGAGATTTACAATCACCAGTATCTTAGATGGGATGGATTATGATATGGGACTTCATAATTCACAGAGAGAGGGAGAAAGAAAAAAATAATAAAATTTGCCTGAGACTTTATGGAAAAGACACCTCTTGCAGATTTTATGACTATTTTTCAAAATACTTCAGGTATTCGGGTGCTAGGTTATTCATGAGTACAATTTTGTTTTCCAACAATACATTCCTCAGCATCATAAAGATGACCAAATATTGCTTTCACATCCCATCAGTGTGGAAACATCTCGATTATGCAAATGTGGGTGTTTTGATGGAAGTAAAGAAAATACTTTTTGTTCATAAACATTGCAGTTTCGGTTACAAATTTCACTGTTTAGTGAGAGAGCCGCAAGAGTTGGCAACTGTTTTCAAGTCCAAATTTGTTATGACTTCTGCTGTTGTGTCCAGCATGATAGGAACTGGAGCATTCCCCTCCCCTCCCCAGACCACAGTCACCCCAGCTGCCTGCCATTGGAGGGTGTGGA
>PVIY010049863.1:0-16502 GCA_004026745.1 Myrmecophaga tridactyla
GAATGGTGGCTTCGTTAACTCACGGTAAATGCACAGATCTTGAGGGTACAGCTGGATGGCATCTTCATTTCCAGGACTGCTGGGTCAAAATACTACAAACTGGGACACTTAAAACAGGGATTTCTTGTCTCACAGTTCTAGAGGCCCAAAGTCCGAAGGGTGTTAAGGAGCGCCTCCCATGCCTCTCCCTGCCTCTCGGTGGTTTGCAGGCCAGCCCTGGACTTCAGCCTGTGCCTCAGTCACCATATGGCCTTCTCCCTTCTGCCTCTCTGCCCGGTTCTCCCCTTCATAGAAGGATACCAGTCACACTGAGTTAAGGGCCCACCCTACTCCAGTTGGATCTCATCTTAACTCTCCTAATTCCATTTGTAAGGACCCTATTTCCAGATAAGGTCACACTCTGCAGTGCTGGGAGCTAGAATTTATATTTTGGCAGGACACGATTCCACCCATAACAAATGGGCCTTGACAGATACACGCACAGAGAACCCATACCCCAATCAAGATATAAAGCATCACTCCCGCACACACACAGGGTTTCCCCTCCTGCCCCTCTCCAATCTGGGAATCCCATCCAGAGGCATCCACTGGTCTGCTGTCACGATAGGTTGGTTTTGCCTGTAGTAGAACTTCCTATCAATGGAACATAGCAGATAGAGTCCTAACAACAGAATCTACCCTTCTGTGCCTGGCCTCATTCGTGCAGCACAGGGTTTTTGAGGTTCATCCGTGCTTATTTATTTTTCACATGGGCAGGCTCCGGGAATTGAACCCGGGTCTCCGGCATGGCAGGCGAGAACTCTGCCACTGAGTCACCATCGCACCACTGCACAGCCCTCTGCTGTGTTTTTTAATAGTTCATTTCTTCTTATTGTTGACTAGTATTTCGCTATATGGAAGGACCACTCCTTAGGCTAATTTAAGGATCTCCTTTCTCTCTTTTTTCTTTTCTTTAGCCTGGCCAAGCACATAGTTGTTTTCGGTCTTCACTGGGGTCAAAGACTTATGTGAGGCCCTGATCAGAGAATCAGGGGCCCCGTTCACACAGAAGGGTGTACACTTGTCAGCCTGCATCACGTTTTCCATTCAATTCAGGCACCGAGGTTAAGGGCCCGGCCACAGAAGATACTGGACTCCGGTCTTGGAGGGGGTGGACCATGCCATCCCAAGATGGCAGGAGGCCAAGAAATTGGTCCTGAATGCGGGTGGTGGGTGTGCGTCCAAGACTGGGCAGCTGCGTGCTCAGCACTGTGGCCCTGGAAGCCAGCTCCCTTCACCGCCCCAGCCAGCCCTGGCCGCCCAGAAGCTGCAGCTGGAGGCCCTGGTGCCGGATGTTACTGAGCCACTCATGCTCGAGCACACACCCCACCCCAGCCTGGCCCTGCCTGCCGGCCCTGCATGCCCGTGACCCTGGCCTTCCCCAGCAGAGCTCCCCCAGGGCTGTGAGCACCCTGAGGCCGTGGGCATGTCCACTTTCTGCAGAGAGCCTGTGGGCGTCAAGGGATTCTCAAAAGGGTCTGTTCCTCGCCCCAAAAAGGTTAGGAGCCCCTGGACCAGAAAGCGCAAACCTTCAGCAAGTAAAAGGAAATTAATGGTTGCCAAGCCTGGGGGGTGGAGTGGGGGTGGTGACAGCTAAGAAGCACAGGCTTCTTTCTGGGGTGATGAAAATTTTCTAAAATTGATTGTGGTGATGGATGCACAACTCTGTCTAGACTAACAGCCATTGAATTTACACATTAAATGGGGGAAGTGGGTGATATATGGATTATATCTCAATAAATATAATTTAGGAAAAAACAAAATCCACCGGACCAGCACAGGGGGTAGATGTCGGCCTCCTTTTCTGGAAACATCCATCCCTCCTGTTCTGGCCTTTATCACCCCTGGTCAATGTCCAGGCCTTCCCTGCCCATACTCTGTCCCTATTTGGTTTTATTTGTTGTGGCAGCTGGTACTTGACATATTCTCACCAAATGTTCATGCGGCTTCCCCACAAATGGGACACACAAGGCCCCCTCCCCAGGGTAATAACTCATTAGTCTGAGTGCTATTAGGACACCCCCCACCCTGAATCTCGCTGACATCCTGGGAGCTAAGGACAGGGCAAGTCTGCACCCCCGGCACAGAGGGAGGGAGGGGGAACTCGGCCCACTGACCCCAGCCTGTGAGTCTGGGGCAGAAGGGACCCTGATAGACAAGGCAGCGCCGGCTCGGCCTGGGGCTGGGGGCCTCTGCAGCCCCCCAGGTTAATGCACAGCGTGAGCCTCCTCCTGGAGTGGCCCCCAGCATCGCAGCTCATTCCTGGACCCATGGCCTTGTTCTGGTAAAACCCCAAAAGGCAGCATCAGCAGAGGCTGTGGACTGTCCACACTGCCCAGCGGATGGAGCCACTTCCGTGTGGGTGAGCCTCATGGTGCTTGCAAGGCCAGGGAAGGCTGACTCTCTGCTTTCCCACTGAGGCTCGACGCCCAGAGTTAGGGGCCGGTGTGGGCACAGTCCTCCGACACCTGCCTGAGGCCACACACGGCCACCCAGGTGACGTTGGCCCTGGTCAGGCTCAGAGGCAGATGTGTCCCTCCCTACCACGTTCTCAGGAGGTGCGTGGTCTTGCGGGAAGCCAGCACCTCTGACCGGACCTAAGGGTGGGGGGGACTCAGTGAGCCGGTGACAGAGGCCCCGGAGGCAGGCATACAAGGGGTCTAAGATGCCTTGGACCGCAGTGGCCAGAGGGAGAGGGCTGTGCAGCCCCCAGACTCCATGACTGGGGGGCAGCGAGGTCGTCCTCAATGGCCGGAGTGCCCCGGGGCTGGCTAGGTCACCGGGTGTGCCGGAAGGCGGCTGGAGGGCTGGGATGTGGGGGTCAGTCTCCCCACTGCCCTGCAGTCCCACAAGAGAGCCCAGTGGTGACCCCTGCACGCCCCTGAAGAGTGCGGGGAGACGGCCCGAGGGGACGGGCAAGCACGAGTGCAGTCACCTCACACCTGAGCCTGGCACCAGCACCCCAACATTCATTTATTCCCCTTCCCGGCTTTTTTCTCTAAGGCCCCATGCCACACAGGACTTATTGCTGTGCGAGGCCTGCAGCTGTTTTCTCCTCTCAGAGGGCACGTGAGTCCCTGAGGCCCCTAGAGAAGCTTCCCTGAGGATTCAGAAACACTGGCCTGGGTGGAAAGGGCTTTGCTCCCAAGGCCTGGGGGAGATCCCACAGCAGGCCCAATCCCCCACCCCATGGGTGGGTTTGCTCCCGGCACTGCTCGGCAATTTCATTTCACCACCTGGTGTTGATTTGCTCAATCAGAGGCCGGGCCCCTCGCCCTGGAGAGTCCTGCCTTGTGGCAGAGGGACCCTGCGTCGGGGTTTTGGCGTCCAGTGCTGCTCGACGCATCACGGGGTGGTGGCGTCAGCCTGGCTGCCGCGGGCCCGGGCAGCCTGGTACATGCTGAGCAGGGAGGATACAGTGCCCAGGAGGCCCACGAGCCACGGGGGAAGGCGGCCAGCCCACAGCACCCCCGGGGGCAGCCAGTGCACCACGTTGCCCAGGTCCGCCAGGTTGCTGAGCAGAGTCAGCACCTCCTCCCGGATCTGTGCCGCCACAGCCCTCTGCTTGCTCCGGGGCAGCCGGCTGTGGGGAGTGAGGGGGAGCCACTCATGCGGGGCAGGGAAGGAGGGGACCCCAGACCCTGTTTGCCAGGCTGGCCCTGACCCTCCCACGGGAACCCAGTCCCCACCGCAAATCCCTGAAAGAGTCACGGCACACGCAGGGCATAGCCCTGGGACCCACGTCTCGAGCCCTCACCCCGGGCAGGGAGACAGGATCGGGTCTGGGTGGGGGGCAGGTTTGGGGGCTGGGCACATCAAGGGCTCGCTTGGCGCCCAGCAGGCCCCCCACCTTGTCATCATGTCCCCCCAGGGGCCGAGTCTCAAGCCGGCTGCTGGGGAAGTGGGGGTGAGGGGAGGGAACAGCGGCTGTCTCGGCAGTGCAAACCACAGGCCAAATGGCCTGTCCGGAACCTTCCCAGGATGAGAGAGTGACGGGGTCACCGTCCCCAGGCGATGAACTCCTTCCAGCTGGAGGTGGGGCTGCTTTGGCTCGGAGCCCTTCCTCAGCCGCTTCCTGGCTCATCGGCCTCAGCAAGCCTCGGTTTCCCCACGTATAAAAGTCACCACCCCCACCAGGGCAGTGGCTGTGAGGGCTTGTGACCTGGCACCTATCAGGAACCCCATCCGGGGCCAGGCACGGGAGCAGGAGCTGACAACTGGCAATCTGGGGCCTCTCCTGGCCGGGGCCACCCATGGGGCCCAACCTGCTGGAGGAAGGGGGCCTGTCGACGTCCCACCTGGTGAAAGCAGCTGTGGAACTCCTCAGCTTCTGCCTCAGCTTCAGTGCCGTCCACAGGGACCTGCAATTCCAGAAAGGCACAGGGCAGGGCGGGGGTTGGGGGGAGCAGAGGCAGGAGCTCCCAACACCGGTGGGCAGGGAGGGGCCCCTCTCCCTATTGCTGCCGCCAGGGGGTCCCTCCTGAACCTGGGGCTCCCTCCTTTTCCAGCCACCAACGAATGGTCCTGAGGCCTCTCAGAGCTGCAGACCTGGCTGCACCTCATAAGCGCCTGGAACCCCAACATGCCCAGGCCCACTACAGCAGATTTGGAGACATCTGGCACTTCTCTGAGGACCACTGGCCCGAGGCCCGCAGCTCCTTCCCCGGCATGGGGTGGTCACAGCCACCAGAGAGGCCTCCTGTAGGGGCAGGACCCACAGGCCCGGCGGTCAACCAGCTGGACGGCCTGGAGGAGCTGCTCTCCCTCTCTGACACTCGGCCACTTTACCTATTCAACGTGGACAATGGGCCGGGTGGGCACCAGGCCTGCCCCTGGCACGTGCACACACTCAGAAAACCCGGATGTGCCTGGACACTGGCCGGACCTGAGTTTGGTGCATCTGGACGCCTCTCTGGGCCGGAGGGGCTGGTAAAGGAGTCCTGGGTGGGCAGGTGCTCCCCAGGGCCCAGGTATGGCCCTACCCCAGCACGGCCAGGACGAGCGGCACCAAGTCCTGCCTTCTGGAGGGCTGACCTCGCCAGCCTCCCTGAGTGGGAGGGCCAGGGCCTGGGCACGTGTCTCTGGCCACCATGCAACCCTGCTCTCTGTGGATCCGACCGAGAGAGTCTGGGACGTGGGGCAGCACCCGCGGTGTAGTCAGTGAGCCTGCTTCTGAGCCGCTGGGGGGATTTGGGCAAAATGCTGGTTCCTGGACCACCACATCCCAGCTCACAGAATCAGAGCCTCTGGGTGCCTGGCCCAGGCATCTATGTTTGTTACCAACCTTCCAGGTGATTCTCCTGCACCCTGAGGCCCCGAGGACACCTGGCCCACACATCACGACCGGCATGCCCCCAACGCTCCCCTAGCCCTACTCCCTGGCTCACACCTAAGTCCGCCGAGATGGTGGGAAATCTACACCACCTAAAACCCTGTAGCATCTGGAGTGGGGGAGGAGCGTGATGGAGTGCTCTGTATGGACTCTGCATTGTTGTTGCAACTGTCCGGTACGTTTGTAATTATTTCAAAATAAAATGTTTAAGGGGAAAAAAAAAATCTGGGATCAAGGCTGCCCCTAAAACAAGAACGAGGTATCTCTGCAGGCCGGAGGCCAGGAGACAAGGCTGCCCTATGGCTGCAGCCCCAGGCCACCCCACAGCCAGCCCAGGAGTTCTCCAGGATCCTCAAGCCCACGGGGGAGGGAGCCGGTGCCAGGAGGGAGGCACAGCCAGCTCCAGACCAGACACAGCAAGCCTGTGCAGGGGGTACGACCATCAGACAGGGGCCATGGAGATACAGGAGGCACGGCGGCCCTGAAACAAGATCATGAGGCGAAAACACAAGCCGAGTGCACGACAGAAGGCTGGCAGAGAATCGGCCAAATTCTAAACAGCAGGGAGCTCTGGGTTGGACCGTGGGTGACTCTAATCTTCTATTCTGGGGCTTGTACATTTTCCAGATGGTCTACATAAGCACATAGTGAGAGCATCTGTGAGAGGAGGAGGAGACGAGGAATGTCTACAGTCAGTGCCTTGCTCAGGGACAGGTAACAGCAAGGCTGGCAGCTGGCAATCAGCCCCTCACCCGTGATTCCACTTACTGCCCCACCCCGTGAGTCAGAACAAAGGCAGCTCAACTGCACCAGGGGCTGGGGGCAGCCGTGCCTCACGGGAGAGATTTGAGCGACCTTTGCTGTCATTAATACCCAGGGGCTGCCGTCAACAGGCATGTGACAACAGGAAGACACCATGGGGTGAAATAAACTAGAAACAAAAAATCTTCCACCTGTGGTATGATTTCCCTTATATGAAATAACCAGAAACAGGCCAATTCAGAGAGATAGAAGGTAGATTACAGGGTACCGGGGTTGGGGGTAGGACAGGGGAATGGGGACTGTGGCTTAATGGGTACAGAGCTGTTTGGGATGATTTAAAAGTTTTGATGGAAAAGAATGGATGGTGGTGGTGGTCTGACACGGTGAATGTAATTAACACTCACTGGAATAGGTACTTGAAAGTGGTTTAAATAGGAAATGCTATGTTGTATATATGTCACAATAAAAAAAAAAAAAGGAACCCCCCCACATTCCTCCAAACCCCAGAAAAAGAAACACGAGGTCTGAGAGGCCCTGATCCTCCTCGTGTTTCCTGGGACAGGGGATTCCAAACAAACTGACTCAGCAAATTTGCAAAGAGGAAAACGTTTGGGAGGAACTCAGGTCTTAAAGTTCCTGGAAACTGTGTATGGTTTGGGAAAGCGTGCAGCCATCAGGCTGTGTTATCTGCTGATTGGCTGGGCAGGCAGGACTCAGGGACCCGGACAGAAGCACCACAGCTGCCCATGTCTCTCCAGGACCCTCCTGGGTATGACTGGCAGAATAATGCCCCCATCCTAACCCCTGGAGCCTGTGACTGTGTGACCGTATGTGGCAAAAGAAGTTTTGCAGATGGGATTAAATTAAGGGTCTTGAGATGGGGAGAGGATCCTGGGTTGTCTGGATGGGCCTGGTGTCAACACAAGGGTCCTTATAAATGGGAGGCAGGCCCGGCCGAAGGCATTCTTTTCCATGCCCACCAATAAAGAGGGCCATTCACGTGGAACAGATGACAACACACAGGCCCAGCCTTGCCCTAGGACTCTGCTACCTTCCCCCAGTACCCTGTACATTCAGACAGAATGAAACAGACCCAAACGCCTGCATCTGTGCTGCCCAGGGCAGTGGGCACGTGAGCCTCTAGAGTACTTGAAACGTGGCTTGTACAAATGTAGAGGTAAGTGGGAACGACATCCCTGACTTTAAATACTTAGTATGGAAAAAAATAAAGAATGTGAAATACTCATCAAAAATTGTATATTAATTACAAGTTGCAAGGATAGAATTCTGGATATACTGCGTTAAGTAAAATATGTAAAATTGAAAGAAAAAAAAAGCAGCAAAAGATCAGAGTTTGAAAAAGGAGCTGTGACAGTGGAAGCAGAGGCTGGAGTGACTTGCTTTAAAGGTGGAAAGAGGAGCCATAAGCCTAAGAATGTAGGAGGCTTCCAGAAGCTGGAAGAGGCAAGGGGCAAACAGATTGTCCCCTTGAGTCTCCAGAAGGGCTGCAGCACTGCCGCCACCTTGATTTTAGCTCCATGAGACCCAGACTTCTATCCTCCAGAGCTGTAAGAGAATATGTTTGTGCTGCTTTGAGCCACTATGTCTGTGGTCATTTGTCACAGCAGCAGGGAACTCCTAAAGTGGGGCTGCAACAAAAAGAGCTCCCCTCCGGCCTGCTGGCCTGCGGGTGACCCCACTTACTTGGCAATCCCCAGGAGCAGGGAGAGGCCCCAGAGGGCTGTGCTCAGTGCCCACCACCGGGCTGAGTCCACGTGCAGGACCTTGGCGTCAGCGGCCCAGGCCACGTGCTCACAGGGGTAGTAGAGCTGGTCTGCCACATTGCCCAGGACAGACACCCAGCGGACAAAGACATCTTCCTCCTGTGGGATGAAGACAGGCGGGGGAGAAGGGCCTGGGATCGGGCCTACCCACTGTCTGTTGCAGTGACCAAGGCCATGCCGGGTGCCCCTCCCATTGGGAGGACTGCTCCCTGCCAGTCACCAAGGCAAAGTCCAGGCCAGGCGGGCTGTCCTGTGAGTAATTCTGGCCAGCGCTGGCCTCTTCAGGAGAACAAAGGCTGCCAGGGATGGAGTCCCCAGCCACAACCCTGATTTCTGCTTCAAAGCATCAGGGCCCATGGGAGCAGTGAAGTCTCAGCCTGGCTGCATGCACAGTGGAGTCCCCAGCTGACCGTCAACAAATCTTGGGTGCCAGCCCCAGCGAGTCTGACTCTCTAAGGTCTGAGGTGGGGCCCAAGTGTTAAAATATGTTAACTTCCCAGACTCACAGGATGGTTGGGGCCCCAGGCCACAGCCTCCCCTCCTGGCCTATACCCGTCCTCATCCTCCTGCCTACCTTACCCTCCCCTTCCTCTCCATCTTCCCAGGAAATCCCCAGTCCACCCTCCGTGGTGCTCGATGTTGCCACCGCCTCCTTCCTCCTGGCCAGCTGTGCTCTTCTTTCCCTCCTGGTTCTGAACTAGACTCCACGCTCCCCCATCCTGCCTGGGCCCCTCTGGTGCACACTAGGGGCCCTGAGCCCCCATGTGCTCATTCCACGTTTCCAGAGAAATGGCAGGGAGAAGGAGAGGCTCAGGGGAAGGGGTGGGAGACACAGACACAAACACAGGCCCCAGTAGAGAGGCGCTCTTGTTCTGGCCAAGGGATATATGAGGGACAGAGGGCCCCGTGCCCCCTGCCCTTTGCAGAGGAGATCCGTGTATAGGGAGGGAGGGTCTCCATGGATGCATGAAAAGTGCCCCAATGGGACAAAGAAGAGGATGAGATAGATATGAAACCAAGAAACGCATTGGCTTGGGATAGTCAAGCCATGGGGTGCAGGGGACGGAAACAGGGAGTGCCTGGGAGGATGGGGGGAGAGAAAAGGGCAGCCCAGGGAGGAAAGTGCCTTAGCAGAGCTGGCTCTGGGCAGCCTCTCAGACCAGGCAGACGCAACTGTCCCTGGGGTAGAACCACTGCTTTAGATCTACTAACACCTGTGCAGAATGACGAGGGACAAGTACTCCCCCGCGGCACTGTGTGCAACACCAAAATAATATAAATAATCTACATGTTCAACAACGGGACTGGTTAAATAAATGACAGTGGGTCTATGGAGCAGAGTACTAAGAGCTCATAGAGAATGAAGAAGCCCTCTTTGGACTGACATGGAATGATCTCCAAGTTGAATTTGTCAAAGGAGAAAAGCAAGTGGCAGAAAAGTGTATATGACACACAACTATTTGGGTAAACAACACGTATATGCTTGTGAAGGTTCGGGAAATCTCATCAAGGAGACACCAAAAGCTGACAACAGTCACTGCCTCTAAGGAGGAAAACTTTTAAATTATATTATGTTATATTATAATTATTATATTAGTATCATGTTATACCATTATTATATTATGTTATACCATGTCGTGTTAGTTATATTTGTTATAATATTTATTAGCTTGTTATATTATTGTTTTTATTATACTGTGCATCATATATAAAATATATTCTATTATATATTTGTTTGTTTGTTTGTTTTTTGCATGGGCAGGCACCGGGAATCGACCCCGGGTCTCCAGCACAGCAGGCGAGAACTCTACCTGCTGAGCCACTGTGGCCCTCCCTGTTATATATGTTTTATTATATATATTTGAACCTTTGGAATTTGAAACATGGGAATGGATTGGCTAATTTCTTTAACTTTAAAAATTTTTAATTAAAATGAGAACATCCGAATGCCTCAAGAAAGTAAAGTCTAAAAAGATAAATTACCACGCAGGAAACACCTTGGGACAAGGCTCCTGAGGTCACAGCCCCCTCCCCGCAGCCCCACGCAGCCCATTACCTTTGCCCCCAGGCCATACTGCTTGGTGTAGGCGAGCATGGCCAGGTCATCGAAGAGCCGCAGGACGGTCCTGCAGCGGCTGAGCTCGGTGGCCAGTGCCAGCAGGCACATCCCCACTTCTGACCTGGCTGAACTTTGTTCCACAAGGACCCCGCCAACCAGCTGGCAGCAGTACCCCAGCGTTCGGATCTGCAGGAAACCACAACAGTCAGGAAGGCTGCACCGTCACACTGACCTGGCCCCAAGGGATCAAGCCCGTGGAAGATTCCAGATCCTCAAACTTCCAATTAAAGCTGGAAGCGTGAAAAGGCACCTGTAGGTGGGACAAATGCAGAAACATGACATCATTGTCCAAGAGGCAGCAGAGAGTCTGACGGGCTGATGGCTCATGTCACTGAAGGGCACAGCCTTCAGAGACAGAACTGACAGGAACAAGAAAACAGAAGTCCCTTTTCCCACCTTCTGGATCCTTCTTTACCCAGAAGGCAGGAGGACGAGACCGAAATGCACATTTACATCTACATTGCTGGGCCAAAGCCCTGAGCTGGGACCGGGACTGAGGAGAAGGTGGTCTGCCCTTAACCCAGTGGAAAAAACCATAATTTGCTTGGATTACTCCAGTGCAAAGGAACCCATCCACAGGCAATTTGAGCACCATGGGCTGTCATCTTTATTTCATCTGTTTTTCACAAAGGGCTTTTTCCTGTTGTTGTTTTGGTTTGGTTTTGTATGTTGAATGGTGGGGGTCACATTTCATTCTTTTTCCACGTAACTATCCCATTATTGCAGCATCATTTGTTGAATTGTTTTTTTGGGGGGAGGAAGTGCATGGGCCAGGAACTGAACCTGGGTCTCCCGCATGGCAGGTGAAAATTCTACCACTGAACTGCCATCCCTTTCCCATTGTCTTATGTGGTATTTTTACACCTTTGTAATAGCAAACACTGCAGTTTAATACTGTTCAGTTTGGGGTGATTTGTTGAAATCTGAATGCTCAATCACAGAAGTTTGGATTGGAAACTAAATGCCCAGTCCCATTGCTTACCCATAGGAAACCAGCCCAATCTCAGGGGCCTGGATGGAGCAACCTAACTGCCCAACCTAAGGGGATCTGATCAAAACTTAAATATCCAGACACGGGGGGGAACTCTGCAATGTCCTAAATCCCAGTATGAGATTGTTCTAGACCACCTAAGAACCAAATACAGGGGCGTGGGTCAGATCTTAAATGCCCAACCATGGGGAACCAGTTGGTACAGAAATGCCCACCTGTGCTGGGGTGGCTGTAACAACCTCAATGGTCAGTCATTGGAGTTTTGGTTGGAATCCACCATAGCTGGGCATGTGAATTACAAGGGCCTGGCTGGAGTGGGTTCCCTGGTACCGAGCTGGCTGGAACAACCTAAAGGCCCAACTTTGGGGGATTTGGGCGCGCCCTAACCTCCCAGGCATGAAGGAAGCCCTGCAACATCCTAAATCCCAAAATGGGATTTTTCCAGACAACCCATGCACTGAGCACAGGGGCCTGGTCAGATCTCAAACGTCCACCCGTGGGGATGTGGTTGGTAGGCAACGGTCCGGCCGTGCTGGGGTGGCTGGAACAATCGAAATGTCCAACGCCCCAGGACCCGGTCGGAGCCCAGTTTGGAAAGGACCTCTACGATGGGGGGGGGGGATCTTGAGCCCCTATCCGCGCCTCAGTTTCCCCATTTCTGAGCTTTGGCCGAACTCCAGGTCCTCTAGCCCCGCTTCGCCGCGAATTCCGCGACGCGGGGACGGACGGCGGCCAGAGAGATCGTCCCCGGCCGGCCCCAGCCTCACCAGGCGGTCGCGACCCCTGTACGACTCCAGCGCGGAAACCAGGCCACTCAGCGCCGCCATGGCAACTCCCCGGTGACGTCACCGCGACGTCTGCGCTTCGCACCAAGGGGCGGGGCCAGGAGCTAGGCCGCGTCCCGGGGACATTCTGAGCTCGCGCACGCGTAGTGCGCAGGCGCGCCGAGACCCTTTGTCCTGGCCCTGGTCCGGCCCGGGTCCTTTGTCCGCCGCAGGGATCAGCGGGTTGTGCGGACTGGGGGCTGCCATATTGGCGCTCCCCCGGGCGCCAGCATCTTGCGTGAACGTCGGATGCACTCTGCCGTATGGCGCTTTGTCTTTTCAAGGTTATCAAGCCACCTACACACACGCACATACACAAAGTTTTCCAAGCAGAAACACCAACCTGTTAGTTGTGGCTCAAGGGAAGACTTTTCATTTTTATTTTTCTGCCGGTATGCATTTTCTGACTTTTCTAGAGTGAACATAAATTAATTACTGTTACAGTATCATATAAGGTTTTTAGAAAGTTAAGAAAATATATACACTATTTCTAGAAAAAAAAAGACACCAATCTGGGAAAGGTGTTTATTCCAGGGAATTAACTGAGTGCGTGGGAAGAGAAAATTCCATGTTCACCTTTATTCCGTCTTGTAACTTTTGAATATTTTTTGTTCAATGTGCATTTATTATCGAAACAGCAAATTAAAAGGTTTTGAAAAAGTTAATACGTGTGGGTGAATTTGATTGAAAGTGATGTTTAAACTCATGTATGTAAATAAGTTCTTGCTTGAACTACTACAAATATTTAAAAGTAATAGAAGGGAAAGGGGAAAAAAGCTTAGCTATTGCAAACTATGAACTATAGTTAACAGTAATATTTTAATATTCTTTCATCTACAGAAACAAATACACGAACACCAATACTATAGGTCAACAATATAGGGGATAAGAGATATGGAGAATTTGTGTTTTATTTTTTATACCTATTTCTATTATGGAGTAATAAAAATGCTCTAAAATCGATCATGGGGATGCAAGCAAACTATGATATAGTACTGTGAGCCAGGGATTGCATACATTGGATGGTTGTGTGGTGTGGGAATATATCTCAATGAAATTGAAAAAAAAGTTAAGACAACTGATTTCCTTTTGCAAAATATTTCCTCTTTTCTTTCTTTTTTTTTTAACATGGGCAGGCACTGGGAATCAAACCCAGGTCCTCTGGCATGGCAGGCAAGCATTCTTGCCTGCTGAGTCACCATGGCCCACCCGCAAAATATTTCCTCTTGATTTCAACTCCTGTTTCTCTCCCCCTCGTTCCTTTCCAACTGTATTTCTTTCCTTCTGTTCAGTGCAATGGCCAGCACTCCTGCCCCAGGACCTTTGCACCTCTTTTCCCGCTGCCTGGAATGCCCTTCCTCCAGATCTCTCCATGGGTCCTCCTACTGATGTTAACTCAGATACCATCTAATGGGACTTTACAAGCCAGGCCCTCCCAGACACTTCCTATCACACTTTCTGCTGTTTTAGTTTTCCCCCTTAGCTTGTAAAACTATCTAATCTAACCATATATTCTGTTTATCTATTTGTCTGTGTTTCCTCTACAGCGAACTCCACCAGGTCAAGGATTTTTTAATTTTGCCGTGATTGTAGTAACATACAGGTAGCCTAAACTTTACTATTTTAGTCATTTTTAAAGGTATAATTCAGTGGCCTTAATTACATTATGTGGTGTAACTTTCACCACTACCCTTTAAGGAAACAGAAACTTTGTACCCATTAAGCATTAACTCCTCATTCCCCCTCCCCCCAGCCCCCCAATAAACTTTAATCTACTTTCTGTCTCTATGAATTTGCTTGCTCGAGATATTTCACAGAAGTGAGATTATACAGTCAGTGTGTGTCCTTCGGTGTCTGGCTTATTTCACTCAACAAGATGTCTTTAAGGTCCCTCCATGCTGTTGCATGTATCAGAGTTTCATTCCTTTTTATGGCCAAGTAATATGCCCTTGTGTGGACAGACCACATTTTGTTTAGCCATTCATCTGTTGACGGACACTTGGGTTTTTCCACCCGTTGGCTATTGTGAATAATGCTGCTGTGAACGTTAGTATACAAGTATCTGAGTCCCTGTTTTCACTTCTTTGGGGTGCACAAATAGGACTGCTTGACCACTCACAGCTTCCACAGTTGCCCCTTTGCTGGCCTCTCCCACATGTATCTCCACTCCTGACCTGTCTCTTGTTCTCCCCTGCCCCTGGACATTCCAAAATTTGTCATCCTTAACAAGTGTTTTAGTTTTCTAGGCTGTTCGAGCAAAAACCATGCAATAGGTTGGCTTAAACAATGGGAATTTATTGGCTTACAGGTTTGAGGGTAAAAGATTTAGGTCCCAATCAAGGCATCATCAAGGCAATGCTTTCTCCCTGAAGACTGCAGTTGGCAGTCATGGATCTTTAGTGCCAAGTCTGTCACAGGGCAAGGCACATGGCGTGGGCACCCCCTGGTCCCTCCCTTCTCTTCTGGGTTCTGTTGATTTCAGCTTCTGACTGCTCTATCTGTGGATTTCTTTCTCTGTATCTGAATTTCATTTTATTACAAAGAATTCCAGTAATAGCATTAAGACCCGTCCTGACTGAGATAGGACACTCCTTAACTGAAGTCACCTCATCCTACTGACAACGCGTTCACACCACACAAAGGGCTTACGTTTAAGAACACATTTTTCTGGGGTTCACACAGCTCCAAACCACCCCAGCAAGTTCCAGGCTGGCTCAGCATCAGCCCCCAAACCTCTGCCTTTCCCATGTCCCCATCTCAGGAGCAGCCCTACCGTCCATCTACCATCCACCCAAGTCACCCAGCCACAGACCTGGTCTCACCCCCACCTCTTCCCTCTCCCGCCAACTCCCATCCCACCCCATCCCCATGTCCCATCAATCAACAGATCACCTGAATCCATCCACTCCTTCCCGCCCATGGCCCCCTCCTCAGGCAGCCCAGTTCTCTCACCTGGACAACTGCAGAGGCCACCCCAGACCCTGTAACCCTGTCTCCCCATCTCTCCATTGCCCACTCAGCTGCTTTCCCCTCAGCAGAGACTCTTTAACCCCTAGGCTCTCTCCTATTAAGATCCCCAGTGGGGTCATTTCTCGAGCTGGACATGAATTTAGGGAACAAACTGCTCAGGGACTCCATCTCAGAGTTAACACTTTAAAATAACAAAATTTAGCACTGTCACAAAAGATTACAAGACAGAGAAACAGGAAATGATGGCCCATCCAAAGGAAGAAGATAAAAATCCAAAAACCATCAATGAAGAAGACCAGCCTTTGGACATGCCAGATAAAGACTTCCAAAAAATCATTATGAAAAACAAATTAGAACAATAAAAAAGGGAAAAAAATTATTCGGAATATGCTCAAGGATATAAAGGGGTGGGGGAAGGGAATGGAGAGTGAATGTTTCAATAGTAGAGCTTCTGTCTGGAGTGAAAGAAAAGTTCCAGTAATGCTGATGATGGTAGCACAGCATAGCGAATGCAATTAACACAATGGAAGCATGTATCAGAATTGTGGTTAAAAGGGTCATTTTATGTTGTATATGTGTTAGAATAAAAACTTCTTTAACACTACATAAGACTTATGGCAATGACTGCACAACTATGTGATGATACAGGGAACCATCAATTGTATATTTTGGATGGATTGTATGGTGTGTGGATATAACTCAATAAAATTGCATTGAAGAGGGGTGTAAGGGGAGTTCAGTGGTAGAATTCTCACTTGCCATGAGGGAGACTGGGGTTCGATTCCCGGCCTGTGCACTTCCAAAAACAAAAAATTCAATAAATGGTGCTGCAATAATGAGATACTCATATGGAAAAAGAATGAAATGTGACCCCCACCATATAGCATATTAAAAAATGCATTAAATGAGCTGAGACTCAGCATTAAGGGATTGAGAAAACCTTCTCAACCAAAGGGGGAAGAGTGAAATGAGACTAAGTGTCAATGGCTGAGAGATTCCAAACAGAGTCGAGAGGCTATCCTGGAGGTTATTCTTATGCATTAAGTAGATATCACCTTGTTGTTCAAGATGTAGCAGAGAGGCTGGAGGGAACTGCCTGAAAATGTAGAGCTGTGTTCCAGTAGCCATGTTTCTTGAAGATGATTGTATAATGATATAGCTTTCACAATATGACTGTGTGATTGTGAAAACCTTGTGTCTGATGCTCCTTTTATCTACCTTGCCAACAGATGAGTAGAACATATGGAGTAAAAATGAATAATGGGGGGAAAATGTTAAAATAAATTTAGTTTGAAATGCTAGTGATCAATGAAAGGGAGGGGAAAGGGGTATGGTATGTATAGTTTTTTTTTTCTGTTTTTGTTTTATTTCTTTTTCGGAATAGATGCAAATGTTCCAAGAAATGATTATGGTGATGATATGCAACTATGTGATGATATTGTGAATTACTGATTATACATGTAGAAGAACGGAATGATCAAAATAAGAATGTTTGTGTTTATTTGGGGTTTTTTTGTATTAAAAAAATGCATTAAAGATATACATAGAACTATATAATACACTGACCCCCTAAAGAAAACTAGGGATTCAAGTTAATAGTATAATTATAATACTATTTCACTGATTGTAAGAAAGGTACCACACTAAATGCAAAGTATTAATAATAGGCAAAACCGGGGTG
>PVIY010049864.1:0-16498 GCA_004026745.1 Myrmecophaga tridactyla
CAGACCTTCATTCAGATCCCAGGAACCATCTGCCTTTTGGAGGGCAATCAGCTGCACAAGATGATTCTCTTCAAAAACTTTGGGTAGAAAAAAAAGAGAGAGAGAGGACAGAAAATCATGAATCTACTGCTCCCTTAGCATATTTGAGAAAGGCTGCAGAATTGAGAGCCAAGCAAGAGAGCAGAGCTAAGCCAATCCTACTAAAATCTCCTTCATTCTTTTCCCTAGTAGATATGCATTTTCTCTGTCATGAAGTAGGTAATCCAAGTGATACATTGACTCCGGGGGAGCTGGACATCAAAACACAGCAGCAAGGGAAAGATATGGTATACTAGGGACACTGAAGGACTCACAGAATGATGCTGTTAAAAAGGCATATCCAGTCCAGTTTATGTGTATTTTAAAACTTGGGTTATATTTTAAAATTCTAGTCAAATAGAGCTTGAATCCAAATTATTAAAAATTTCAAAAGAAAGCAGATATAAAAGTAGTAGACTTCCTTAGCAAATAGTCTAGTATCTAATATTAGTGGTATGAAATTTGCTTAAAGATCACATAATTCTCTCAGGAAGTACTTTGTGCTTGACCACTTATCACATGGGATGATGAACTTAGAACAACTAAGAAATTAATAGGTAAGAGAAATTATAACTAGAGAAACAGGTTTACCTTAATAGGAAATAACAGCAAAAAACAAACAACAAAAAACTAAGGCTCTGAATTTCAAAAATCTTAATATGAGTCTCAGTTGTGCCAACTTACTTGAAGTGTAAAAGGTATCTAACCAATGAAAACCTCAGTCTCTTTGCTATAAATTAGAGACAAAAATGGCTAATGCATATGAGAGCATGTAAAGTACCGAGAAGAGAGGTTGGCCCCTAAATAGCTCTCTACGAATAGTAGCTGTTATCATCAATTCACAAAAACCAGCAGAATAATACCTATGGCAGTTTTTCTTTATACTTTCAAAAGAAATGAGAGGTTTCATAAGTGAGAAGGCTCAGAGCAGAAATCTTCTGAATTGCAAGGATATCAGTACAAGGTAGAAAACCAACACAAACTAAGAAACTGCTCTATGGACAAGAGTATGAAGCTTCTCATGACAACCCTAGGAGGTGAGGAGGTGTCCAGTTGAGGGAACTCAGGCTCTGAGAAGTGAATTGAATTGCTTGAATTCACAAAGTAAGTGGTAGCACATAGAAGTGAATGTTCCTTATACCTTGAAGCTCTCTCCTTAACTAGCAGCCTAAGAAATGAAAAAAATGAGTAAATCAAGAGTAAGAAGCAAAGAGAATTTTTAAACAAGTAACAATTCTACACTGCAACTCTTGCTATAATGATCAGAGATACCAGAAGTTGCCTAAATTTAAGCCCATTTTAATAGACAAGGCCCCCATTAGCAGTAAAATGTACTTTGACTCAATTTAGTGTGCATCTAAGAAGCCCAGCTGCTTAGAACACAAGGCAATGACTAAGGAATACCCATTGGTGACCAAGAGAAAGTCATTAGACAGCATCATGAAAATCCACTTTCTAACTCAAGCTGTAAAAGCAGAGCCAGTACAACAGGGGGCCAATAAGGTAACAAGAAAGTCCTGCAGGGGAAGGGCCCCAGTCTGGAGGCAAACTGAGAAGGGAGACAGCAAAGGTAGTTTGTTTAACTAGTTCTCAAACCCTGGAATCACAGGTTTCAGTGTCTGATACTGTAGACTAAATAAGTTGGGCTGTCCCTGGCAAATCTAGAGCTGGACAAATCTCATCCTCTGCCAGATGGTTTTCAAATGAATTACCTGCTAGGTAGAGAAAGCTGCAAGATAGCAGAGTGCTACAGATTGATTCTTCAGTCCCCATAGGTCAGAGAAGCAAATTGAGGACTCCCTCACCTGTATGGTGAGTTTCCAAGTTGGTCTCGTCCATGGAAGTATGAGTCCTTCCTATCTCTGGGGAGGTCTCTTTGGGAGACATGCATTTCTTCTTTTGTCTGACACCAAGAGCATGGGGTTTGCCTAGTCCTATACGTGTGACAGACAAACACTGGTGAGAAAAAGCTATTGGAAAGATGCTCACCTAGAGTGTATAGTTCCCTGTTACTCATCAGCCTATAGCGATTATTTGAGTCTTCGCCGCCACTCTGCTGATATATGTCTGGGTAAAAAGGAGTGTACCTCATGGGCTGTCCTGTAGGCATAAAATAAGTGGATGAGGCTTTTGCATAAACTGAAAGATGCCAATACAGACATTTGATACTGAAGCACCTTTATTCTCTAGAGTAGGGAATGAGCCCTACTTTAATCTGAGACACATACTCTCCCATCCATATCAGCTTCATCACCAACAATATTGTCATTCCTCTTCTCCCATGAACCAACATCTCACACAATGAACTTGCCCTCTGAACCCTTTCTTCTGAGTTCCTTTCTTCTGGAAGCACTGATATACACTAAACCATCTTCCCTGTATCTTCCATCTCATCATAGGATGCTTCTTTACAACTATCTGTCTTAAATATAATTAGTACTCCAAAGCATTATTCTCCCTAAATCCCTCTCAAATTCTTTTTGCCCAATTTATCATATTCCAAATTCTCAGGACTGGGAGTTGGGGTTAGCAACCTCTTCAATACCTAATCAAACATCCAGAACATTGCTTTCCAACCCTCACTTGGGTTACATCCCACACATCTTCACTGCTGTCACCTCCAGTCTCTTTGTTATTTCCCATCATGCACTGAAATATCTAAAAGCTCCAATGTAAATCCTGTCATTGTCTTGAGTGATCTCAAGACTAAATCTAATCCCCATACCTTTCCTTAATTTCCTGGTAAAAGTGGAAGAATGTCACTTGTCTGACTGAAGGCTAATCCCTCCATTACTGTTTGAGATCTCATTCTCTCTACTTTAACAAACATCCTTATCAATCAACTCTTATTTTTCCCCAATATTTTCAGCTCTCTCTACTGGTACTTTCCAGTTAGCATTACAACTTACTCATATCTCTCCCATTCTGATTTTTTTGTTTTTATAGAGAGAAATAATATGCGAAAACCCATCTCAACTCCACAATCTTCTCTGTAGATATAACCCTCTATCCTTTCCCCTTTCAGGCCAAAAATTTTTTTAATGCTCATGTTAGCTGTTTGATCTCCTTCCACTCCCATTTTCTTGCCTATCATTTACTCTTTAACATTCTAGAATGTGGATTCTCTGCTGACCACTACAATGAAATTTCTCTTGATTGAGATCAGCAAGGACCCAATAGTCCTTTTGCAGTTTTTACTTTGACTTCTCTGCAATGTTTGATATTTTCATAATTCCCTTTGTTGTATCAGTTTCCTTTGGTTTTAAATATGTACTTCCCACTTTTCTTCTTATGTCATGTCTTTTTGTTCCTGTTTGTGGACTTCTCTACTGCCCATCCCTTAGACACATTCTTCATGGACTTCAAGCTCACCTTCCTTTTCTTCTCACTTTACACCTGGCCTTTGAAAAATCTTACCCATTCTCCTTGCTTTAGTTATTAAATAGATGCTAATGACTGCTAGATGTATCTCTTCATACCTGATCTTACTTCTGAATACCAGACTCATCTATCTCCCTTTCTGTCAGACATCTTCATGTGGATACCCCTTAGGCATCTAGTACAAAATGCTTTTAAAAGAACTCAATGTTCTCCTTCTTAAACTAGCTCTTATTCTTTTGTTCTCCTTTGAAATAAATGGTATCATCATTCACCCAGTTGTCCAAACCATAAATTGGGGTATCATCCTCGATGACTTCCATCTCTGCATTCCATCAGTAACTAAATTGACCACCTTATAATCTGTCACATGTGGTCCTTTCTTCGTATATTCACTCATAGTGCCTTCATTTAGATTACTTCCTCTTTTCCCCAGTTCAATATAGTAACTTGCTATCTAGTTTCCCTAGAAGTTCTGCTTCTTTTCAAACCATTCTTCACATTGACAGAGGAGTGATGTTTATGAAACACAATGTTGATGACATCAAATTCCTACTGAAATTCTTTCAATCTCTCTCCGGATATGGCCCAACCCTTTAGTATAGTTAACTGTAAAATAGAGATAATGACATTAACTAAATCAGAATATCATTGTGTAGTGTAATTATCTAAAATATATAAAGTTCTTAGGACAAGGCCTGGTACAAAGTAATAAGTCAATACAAGCATTAACTACATGATTATCATCAGCATCATTTACCAACCTCTTGGTCTTTTCTCATGATTCACTTAAGATTGTTGAAGATCTGCCTCATGGGGCTTCTAAAGTGATGCAACATGTCAATAGCCTAACTCACTGTCGCTTGATTTCCTTAATTCTCACAATCTAGTCCCTGCTTTCCTTGCCTTACCTTTCCTCATGCTCCACTTTGCATTATAAAGGCAAATTAAAACTAAGCACCAGCCAAACTAAAACACCTATATCACTTACATCACTCTATTTGTTCTTATATCTGGGTTTTTGCACATGCTGATTCTGATATTTAAAATTCTTTTTTTTTTTCCTGCTCTTTGCCAGGATAACCTTTCTAACCCTTCAAGTCTCAGTATAGCTGACACCTATTTGGGGAAGAATTATTTGATATCCACTCCCCTCTCTAAAGTCTTTGATAATCTCCTACATACTCTCACATATCCTAGTCTTGCCTATATTGCAGTACTTTTTATACTTCCTTGAAAATCTGTTCTTCTGTTTGCAGCCCTCTCCCTTCCTCTTCCACCCTCAGATTATAATCTTCTTGGGGACAGGAATTGTACTTTTTTCACCATGCTTCTCCAATGATAAGAACAATAACTCATATATAATTAGTGCTAATGTAGTTAAATGTCTAATGAAATGAACATTGCATGAATGATAATGGGACTCTCCTGAAGCCTGCCCCCAGAAGCACCATTATCTATTTCCCCTAGAATCTTGTCTAGAGAATTTCTCCTCCTGACCACAAACCTCAAGACCTTAATCTTATATGCTATTAAGCCTCCTTGGCTTATGCCTGAGACTGTCCTGGCCATCTATATTTATTCTCTACCACTCCCAGGTTGTTCAAAGGCCAAATGCCGTGAACCTTAACTATCTGCATCAGAAGGGTATATCAGATTCAGATTCAGTGTTTGGTTACTCAATGTTAATGTTCGCTTTCTATGTTTTAATGTTTTCTTATCTCTTCCTTGGATTATTTTAAATCTTCTGCCAGTGGAATATAATCTAGCTCCCCAGAACACAACATTTTATTAACACCAGCAGAAATCTTAGATGTGGAAGAACAAGGGAGAAAAAAACAACTTAAAGACCTTTTATAACCTTTTCCTTTAAATAACATGCTTCATAATCCATGCTCCCTTATCCATTCCACATGAGTTTGAATGGCACAAAACTCACCACTTCCATAATATCTTGGCATGATACTGGCAGAACCCAACAGAATTGGCCTTGGAATGTCCCTACGGGCCAGGGGCCCCTGAACTGGCTTGTTGAGGGTCTTGTTGATGGCAATGAAAGCTGTGTGTGAACTTATGACTCCACACTCAGTGCTGATCTTCAATACTTCTTTTTTGTCATTTGCTGGAGTCTCCCTGAAACCCATGTCCTTGACTTGGAGCAAGGACTTGGCAGCAAGGCGGTGAATGGTGAAGCTGAAATAAAAAAAAAAAAATCCTGTGACTCATGGAAAAATACCCATGTGCCATTTGCTCCAAGGTCCTCAAAAGTTAAGGATGGCAGATGGGGGAAAAAAGTCAGGGAAGGGGAGAGATAAGAATTGGGTGGGTTAGAAGGAGATGTGACTGTGGAGAAACAAATGAGCCCAGAATTAAGAAAAAGAAACCAACCTACTAGAATGGCAGAGGGTAAAAAAAGAAAGAAAATAACAAAGGGAAACTGTAAATTCTTACTCAGCATCATGCTTAGGATGTAGATAAAATGTCACCTTATTCTCATAATTCTTGCCCTGGAGTGTGTATATGAGACATACTTGTCCTGTCGCCTCTTCTGGCTATGATTTAAGGAAGAGTAGACATGATAGAAGGGAGAGCTCTGAGACAAGCATCAAACTGAAATGGCTCCCCAGCCCCACCCATTAAAATTTCTAGCTAGGTATCCAATAGCCCAGGAAATCAGGGATCTGAAATGATGGCGAAGGGGACAAGCTGGCTTTTCCTGGAAAGTATGATCCCTTGATGAGATACAAATCCCCTTATCAGATCTACTTGAATTGTCTGGGGTAGGGTCTGTGGGCAGTAGTTACTCTGACTAGAGGGACAAACATGGTTGGGAACTCACCGGCATTACCCCAGTCAATTGAGCATAGATGATTAACCGCTGACCCTTAAAGATGACAGTCTGTTGTGGGGAAAGCATTTTAGCAGACAGACCTGGAGGCAAAGCCCAGCTCATAGACACATTCTCCACCACAGGCTGCAGAGAACGCTTCAGGGCCAAAAGAGCCTGACAGGGAGAATGAACAGAATAACCACATAAACAATAATAGCAAAGATAACTGCTATTAATTGACTTTTTTTATGAACCAGGTGCTAAGTGACACCATACATATCATGTATAACTCAGTACTATAATCTAGAAGACAGACATCATTATCCTTACTTTATGTATGAGAATACTAAGGTCTAACGATTTAGTGAGTGACATAAATGTGATTGGAGGAAATGTCTGAGAGCCCGGGAGAAGTAAGGAATAATTAAGAAATGCATTAACTAGGAAGAGGAACTTAGAAACATAACCAGAGGTGGAAGGGGCTTTCCCCTTGTGCTTACCGATCAAATGGCGCATCGATTTGAAATATCTTCCAATCTACTGGAACCTATTACAATTGTTCCTTCTCTTTTTCTCCATATCATTGGCATGGAATATAGGATATGACACTAAAAGAGGTCCTAAATCTCAGCCCTAGAAGCTCAATTGTGACATTCAAACCTCTTAGTTTTTCTGTCTCTGGTCTAAAACACAAAGCCTCCAATGTCTCTTAGCTCTTCATCTCTGGATTCCCACCTACTAGGACCAGATACCATTTCTCCACAAACCACACCAGGCCCTTTGACATAAGGGCAACAATAACTTCACTAGGCATACAGTCTAAGATCATGGAGATATACAGAAATGAAACCTGGAGCCACTCTGCTGCTCGTGTCCTTGCCACCCTGCCCACAGACTATCTGGACAGACTCCCCTGGACACGGCCTATCCCTCACCTTGGTCTGCATCCTGCTCCTACTATTGATAAATTCTGAAGTGCCCCCGGCAACCCGAGCAATGCCTTTTATTAGGCTGGTGGAGGCACCTTCTCCGATCCCAAATGAGAAACATCTGCAATTGTTAAAGAAGAGGTTAGAGGTTAGAGATAGGCACTGAAGAGTGAAGTTATAAAAGTAACACATAACATTCAAAAATGCATAACACTCCAAAATATATGAACAGGTAGTCTACTATCTTGACCAAAGGTGTAATAACTACCATTGTCTGAGCAGCTCCTACATTCCAGGAACTATGCTAACCACCTTAATGATCTAATTTATCACAAGATTCCTAACAGGCAGGTCTCTCTCATTTTACAAATGTCATTTTATAAACAAAGGGAAGCCCAGAGAACTGAAACAATCTGTCCAGTGTCGCACACCTACTAAGTGTCACAGCAAGCATGTGAGCACAGGTCTGTCTGAATACAAGACCCTCCTAGAAAACCACAGTACTACACTCATTCTAGAAGCAAGAAAAAAAGAAATAAGAATAGGACTATATCCTCATCAGTGATTTCAATAATCAGTTGAAAGAAGGGGCTAATGAGAAAACAGGAAAGTCAGGAAAAGATAGAAACTACAATCAGAGCTTGCTTATTAGCACTGATCTGGCACCACTATCTGTCCTGGCAAAGACATTTATTAGGTGGGAAAGGATGCCTCCTGCTCTTCTAGCCAGAGAGCTCTTCTCTCCCTGCCCAGGACTGTGTGTGTCAAATACTTTTTAAAAAAGTATTATTGTGGTAATATATCTACAATTCAAATGTTCCCATTTTAATCAATTTCAAGTGTACAATTCAGTGAAATTAATCACATTTGCAATAGTTTTTTGATCACAAGTTGGCTTCTCAACTAGGACTGTATAAAAACAGAGAATGTTTTGTAAAACTAACACCAGCATTTTCAGAGTGTGTTACAGGGAAATCTATACTTTCTTACTGATAATTAATATGCTAAAATTCTGGCCAATGCATCAGCCTCTTTAGATTTGGTGGGTTTGAGTCATCTACCCAAGTCTAGTGATATCTGCATTAGGATTGATACTTTAAACTTGTAGGGCTAAAGACCAGACTTTCAACTACAGTGACTGAACTGCCATTAATGCTTACTAAAGACTCCACTCTGCCAGCAACTTGATACCACTATCTTTAAATTTCCAACAATATCACAGAATTATAGCCTATGTTCTTTATAGCTTACAAAGGGCATTTTTTTGCACATTTATAAATGTTTTGCACTCACTTAAATACTTCCTGTGGATGCCGACAATAAAGATAACAAAGACAATAACAGCAAAATTTATATAGCATTTATGTTGCATCAAGCATATTTCCTAATGCTTTATGTAGATATGCTCTTTAAACCTCACAGTAAATCTATAAGGTAAGTACTACTATTACATCCATTTTCAAATGAGAAATCGAGGCTTAGAGAGTTCAGGTGGTTTGTTGAAATAGTCAGCAAGCATAAGAACTGGGACTTAAATGTATGCCTTCTTACTTAAAACAGAAAACCCTAGGGGATTTTTGTTCACAGCAGTGGCAGAGTAAATTATTTCAAATCAGTTGAGAACTAGAAAAGCTGTACACAATTTTCTAATAGTCTGTCTAAAATTAGCAAGGGGCTACCAAGATAATAAGAATCTGTGGCTTAAGACCTGGAAAAGGAGGGAAGCTGAGAGAGGTAAGGCTGGCATTTGGTGTCCCTTTTCCCCTTGAAGCAAGTGCCAAGTACAAAACAGATGACTGAATATGGAAAATTCTTAAATTTAGTGGTCTTATTGTGGTTATTGAGCAGAAGTTCTTTGTCTTAGAAAATAAATGCATATGTATCATTATATGAAGGGTTATGATAGCTGTGGCTTGCTCTTAAAAGTTTCAGGCAAAACAAAAAGAGATGAAGTAATAGTGATAAAATCAACTGGTAGACCTGGGTGAAGACAATTTGAGTATTAATTGTTCTATTCTTGAAACTTTTCTATAGGTTTAAAATTTTAAAATAAAATCCTTGGAACAAACATTATTTAAGGAAACTAATAAAGACCTAAATAAATGGAAAGTATACCACATAAATAGATTGGACTATTCAATAAAGTAAATATTGAATTATCCCCAAATTAATCTATAAGGTCAATGCAATTCTAATCAAAATCTCAACAGGATTTTGTTGATAAAAACTGACAAGTTATTTCTAAAATACAAATACCAAGAACCAAGAACAACTAAGGCAATCTTGCAAAAGAATAAAGTTGAAGACTTACACTATTAGAAACCAAGATTTATCATCAAGCTACACTAATTTAGATGGTATTGTACAGGCATAAGTCTAGATAAAGAAACCAATGAAATGGACAAAAGACCCAGAAACAATCTACACAAGTACAGATGCTTATTTGTGACAAAGGTGATACTGCACGTTACTGAAGAAAGAACAAAGTTATCAATAAATGGCACTGGGTCAATTTGATATCCACAAGGAAAAAAATAAATGAAACCTGACCCCTACCACAAATGATGCACAAAAATCAATTTGAAATACACTGTATATCACAATGTAAAAGAAAAAAATAACAAAACTTTTAGAACATAACAAAAGAAGCTATCTTCATGACCTTGCATAGGGAAAGGTTTTTTTACAAAACATAAAAAAAAAAAACACTGACAATAAAGGAAAAGACTTTCTGACTACATTAAAATTAAGCATGACTATTACCAAAAGGTACCATTTTTGAGGGTGAAAAGGCATTCATAGAGTAGGAAAATATATTTCTAACACATATAGTCAACAAAGTGCTTATATCCAGACCATAGAATGAATTACAGATCAGTAAGAAAAAAAACAGTCTAACAGAAAAAAATATATATAGGAAAGAGACTGAAAGGTGTATCACAAAAGAGGACCTCCAATTGCCAATAAATATCAAAAGATGATCAACTTCATTAGGATTCAGGAAAATACAAATTAAAACCATAATGAGATACTACTACATAACCACGAGAATGATTACAATTTTAAAAGACAAATAATACCAAATTTTGCATAAGAAATGAGGCAACTGGAACCCTCAGAAATGCTGATATGCATTAAATTAGTACAATAACTTGGAAAACTGACATCCCCCCAAATTCCACAACTACCAATTATTTCAACATAAAATAAATTTATATATATGCCAAAAATACATGTATGAGAATGTTCATAGGAGCATTATTCTTAACAGCCAAACCAAATGTACAACAGAGTGGATAAATTATCATACAGCTATGTAGTGGAATACTATACAACAATGAAGATTGACAATGGCCACATGCAAATATGTATGATTCTGAAGATATTATCAAAGGAAAGAAAATATGCAGAGAAAAGTACTCTATAATTCATTTATTTAAGTTCAAAAATAAGCAAAAATATACAGGAAGTCAAAGCAGGGAAGAGAAAGAAGTGGGTAATGATTGGAAAGGGGCATGCTGGAAAGAGTTAGAGATAGAGGGATGTTAGTAATACTCTATTTCTTGAAGTGTGTGGTGGTTTCACATGTGTGTTCACTGCGTGATAATTCCTTGAACTGTATACTTATGATTTGCTTAGTTCTGGTTTGTTTTACTTTGATTAAAATATTTGTAGTAAGAAAATATATATATAAGTACTTACTATTCAATTTTTGTTTCCCTTGTGGTTTAGAGAGTATAAAAGGACAATGATTTTGCATTGTGTTGTTGATGTTATCTAGAAAATTGCTTTTATATTTTAGTAGTGAGAAAAAAATGGTATAAAAATTTGTCAGCTAGTAAAAAATAAAAATTCTTGAATCATTCTATCCTCTGCAAAGAATGTCAACACTGGCATAAAGACTGCAAGTGGCATCAGATCTCTCTCTTGGGTCCAGTCAACCAGAAAAGATTCTCTTCATACCTGTGCCTGTCTCTGTTGTTCCTCACTTCTTTAATGACAGTAAATGTATCAGTAACTTCACCATCTGTGAAGACAAAGAGCTATGGGAAGAAAGAAGACGTTCATCAAGAGTTTATCAAGTTCGTTTTTAAGAAGCCAGGGTTTGCTCTCAAAAGACACCCAACTAACTCATTCCAGGGGCTTTGATGCCTCTTCAGACAGGCAGCAGTGCCTCTAATGTGCCACTGTCACTTGGACCATGTTCTACATGTTCTGTCCAGAACCATCTTTCCTTTAAACTTATTCTGAGTCTCCTATGGCACCATATGAGGGAACTTCCATTGATCATGGACCCAGGAAGCAGAATTCCATTAAATACCTCTCATCCTTTTTCTTTACTATCTGACAGGAGATTCTCTGAAGTAAATACCATGTTTAAATATTCTTGAATTGAAGTCCAGGGCCATAGATGCTTAAGCAGAAATCTAACTGTCTCCTTCTATATTTCTGTTCCAGTTCTTACCTGCAGGGGGTGGCCTGAGATGGAGGGTCCATTGAAAATGGTATGGAGCGGAGTCAAGATTTCAGTGCCCCCTAGGTTTGCCTGCATAACCTTCACTTTTCTCAAGGCTTCCTCCATCGTATGTTGCGTATATCTCACACTGTCCCTGAGAAAAACACACACATCCAATTACATGAAGGCTCCTCAACTCTACCATGCTGAGTACTGCAAATATTTTTAGTGTAAACAACCTTATCTGAATTCCCCAATGCCAAAGTCAAGTCTGCAGTCAAACCTTGAACAATCTAGTCCCTGTCCTTAAATTATCTTTTTGGACTCTCTATGACCTTTCTATAAACTCACTGAAAGAATGCTTCATAGGTAGATCCAAATCCAAAGACGTTGAAATAACAGCCTAAAGGCAAGCTCTTCAGCAGCAAAACCAGCGTTTCCTAAAATTGAGAGATTATGAGGAGACAGAATGAGAGATGATCCTCTTGCACATACAGACACTGTCAAATCTAACTTTTGATGGTACAGACCTTGACCTTCCTCCTTTGTGTCTTGAGGCCCATATATTCCAAGGCCAACCTGAGACTGACTACGTTAAGTGTAGCTCAGATGCGACACAGCCCACAGCTTCTGCTAGACACTAACTTAACCCCTGAGATCCATTCATACTTGAGTATGTTACCCAGAAGAAGAAGGAAGTTAGTTGTACCTTGGCAACATCCATGCGTGAGCGGCCTTTTTCCCGTTTACTCATGGCACACTGCATACTTCCTGACCGGTCCATGAGGAAGATAAATTCTCCATTGGTAATTGGTGGCTGGGCTTCCGGGATATTGGGATAGAAACTCACCATTGCAGATGGATCTCCCATCAAGGACTCTACTCAATAATGACATTATAAGACAAAAATAATTCAAAAATCCTAAAGGCCCTCAAGAATCAACAGTAGTGGACCACGGTGGCTCAGCAGGCAAGAATGCTTGCCTGCCATGTCAGAGGACCCGGGTTCAATTCCCGGTGCCTGCCCATGCAAAGAAAAAAAAAATACAAATGAGATCAAATTAAACAACTTCAGTCTCAAATCTCATCAAATATGGTAAGGAATACAACATAAACAATAAAAGTAGTTGATTTTGA
Source organism: Myrmecophaga tridactyla (assembly GCA_004026745.1). Taxonomy (NCBI): domain Eukaryota; kingdom Metazoa; phylum Chordata; class Mammalia; order Pilosa; family Myrmecophagidae; genus Myrmecophaga; species Myrmecophaga tridactyla. The sequence continues at coordinate 12,809 of PVIY010049864.1, forward strand.
ACAATTCCAATTAAAAAAAAAAAGAATCAACAGTAGTAAGTTGAATGGGGAGCTAAGAAAGAGCTCAAATCTAAAACACTGTTTAATCCTTACACCAAATCTGCTTGCAAAGGTTTGAAGTAAGTGATAAAATTAAGTAAAAAGGCACAGTAGAGACAGAAGCAGAATCAGTATGAAAAAGAAAGATGGCAGCAGTTACCAGGCATAAGCAATGATTAAAATGCTGTAACTGGCTACTAGTTTTAATGTTGTTTCTGGCAGCTAGGCAAATGATTGCAACACGCAAAGTTAAAATGTTCCAGCAGTTAACAAAAGAATCAGACAAATTTATTTGTAGATATAATCCATTTCTTCAAATCAACTCAAGGGAAAATTTACCACATGGGTTCTGGTCTAAGTCCTTAATTACATTTTTGAAACAATGAAGCTCATGTGAACAATTCTCACGTTGAAAATTTACAAGAGCTGAGAGTACAATTATCCTACAGCATGTAGGGAAGTCCATCTATTATGAAGCATTCACTGATGTTCTCCAGAAAAAAGGAAGGGAAACACTGGGATGAGGAATGGATCCCAATGGCACCATTCAAACAATGGTGGGAAGAGGGGGGCCTTTGCGGTGAAGTTGTCAAACATTTAAATTTGTGATTTTTAGTTTGTTGATCAAGTAAAAGCTGAGGCAGAAATTGAAATGTTAGTGCTGAAGACAAGAGATGAAATGAGAATGGCTAGGTTATATCAACTCTAGTTTTACAGTTCAGAAAAGGGTAGCACTTTTCAATGGACAAGATAAATTCCTTTCATTTTGAGAGAAAGGTGGCCATAGCAAAGGAGTATTGGGAGAATTGTGGAGTTAATCTACCTAAACTGTTTAGAACAACGTCAGGTTCTAGTTAAATACTATATATAATATCCACTATTATTTTTTAGACCTGACTCAAATTATTTTCACCTCCATGAGTCTCAGCTTCGTCATTTGTAAAAGGAAGTATTTCAAATCTAAGCAATTCTGCTTCATAGTTTCAATTTTCTCATCTGTCAAATCAAGGGTTTAACAGATCAAGCGATCTCATGCACATAAAGAACTTGGTCTAGGGCTTGAAACAGATGAAAGTCTCAATAATATTTTTTTTAATGATTAATAAAATTTAATTTGTATAACATTATTATATTAAAATGTAATTTTAATTTTTAAAAATTAAACATCAGGTTCTTAATACAGTAAGTACTTTCCAAGTTTTTAAAAAAATAATATTTTGCCTTTCATCATGGAGTGGTAGACTTCATTTGGCAGAAGCATATATGGTTTTAGTGTGCGAAGCTGCTGCTTAGAGCTGTCAGTTGCTTCTTTGTGCAAATGGGTATGGCAAGTCATTGTGACCGAACAGATCTTCTAGGAAACTAGACCTGTGTGGCCTCTCTTAGAGGCAATGCCAGGAGGGATTCACAAGATGCTGTAAAGGCTGCCCCTGCTGACCCTTTTTGGTCATGAAGAATAGAAAAGAAAAATCTGCCTGGGGCCCTTCATGGAAGCAGAGTTGGTTATGGCAAACCCGTGGTAGAAACTGGAAGTCCCTCTAACAACCTGAGCATGGGTCCCTTGCCTTGAGGAAAGAGCATTGAACATGTGAGGGCAAACCTAAGAGTTCCAATTTGGGAGCTGAAATATGAAGATAATTTGACCAAATATTAAGAGGGAGCGAGCTGGCCTCTTATCAAAGACCAACTATAGGGAACTGTCTTTGCAGCAGTTGTAGTTATAGACAAGCCTAACCCAAGCCATGTAACTTTGAACATGACTGATACAAAGGTGCTTCCATTTCACCAATGCAGACAATGCTCTGGAAGTGGCAGTATTCCTCAAGCATGTATCACAGGCTCTGCAATCCAGTCACATCAAAGCCCAGGAAGGCCAGAAGATAGCAACAGGCTGACATGGGTCATACGAGTTGTAGTGACAAGAAAAAGTATATATGTATTAATGAAGACTCAGAAAATAAAGGAAATACTTAAAAAAAAATTAAACTTAGTTTTGATCTAATAACAATTACTGCTTGCATACTTCCTGTGTTTTAAAGTCTTTCTTTTCCCCCAATGGCTAGGTTATTTTATAGTAGTAACCAGTCTGTGTAATTTAGTTTTCTTTTACTCAACTCTTTTGAAAACTTTTCTCCATATTATTTTTAACGTACATTATTTAATAAGTTATGCATAAGTATACCTAACATAGTGAATTTCACCACTGTAAGGCATTTTGATTGTTTTCTAATCCTTGATAACAAGAAATGGTATGTGGTATGGGACATCTTCATGGATATTTTTCTATATATTTAGGTTTCTTTCCTTAGGTAAGATTTCCAAAACTGGAATTACCAACACAAACATTTCTACTTGACATACAGAGCCAGATTTCTTCTCAGAAGGATGATATCAAATTATTTTTCCTCAAGCAATCTATTATAGTGGCAAACTCACCATTTAAAATATGAGCAAAATCACATTTGAAAATCTTTGACAATTTGAATGGTAAAACTGTCAAGACTTTTTTTTTGCATTTCTGTCAAGACTAATCACTGTTGCATATACTGGTAAATTGTGTCTCCTCTCATGACTTCTTTGCTCATATTCTTTTCCCAGTTATCCACTGATGCATTTAAATTTGCTTCTACTTTATAACCACATGGTGTTCTTTAAACCTAACCATTTCTGCATGCCCTAGTGTAAGTGATTTCAATGTTTCACACTGATATGCTTTCTCTATTTCTACATGGGGGAAAGAAAAGTAATTTGAAGGGAAACCTTGGAGTTACCTTCTAGATGACTACCAGAGAGGAAGTTGAGTACCTGGTCTCATTTTTGGTTTCCCCATCTCCATGGCCACACTGGGCATGTGCACTTCACAGTAGTAGATCAGGAGCTCCACATCACAATCAAACTTGTGCCCATCGGCCAGGGAAACCTGAGCAAAGGACACAGGTTAGAACCTTCCCTGTTTGCTGCCTGAGCTGAGGTCAGAGCAGAGGGCAACAGGCCTCTTCCATGAGTAAGCATGGTCAGAAGCAGGAGTTAAAATGGAGAGATGGCTCTGGACATTAAATGGGGATAAAGAGGGAGCAGCATGACTTCTTCTGAGTCAACAGGAAAAATTAAAGAACAATTGGAAGGGGTGGGAAAGTGGCACCAGCAGCAATAGTGTTCTCTTTTTTAATCACCTTAGCATCAGTCTTCTTATCTCCAAGGTATTCAAGAGGACTCAAGGAGCAGTTGGATTGCACCTTCTCGATGCCATGCTGGGAACTGATGGTGGCAACCATGCTTAGTGTGTAGGGCAAGTCTTTCAAAGGGACTACAGGAGTCTTCATGTGAAGGCAACTTCTCCGAGATCGTCCTGCAAGAAGTCACCTCAGTTCTAGTTTCCCTTCCCATATTTATAGCACCCCCACAAGGTCAAGCAGATTTCCCCAATTATAATTCACCCATTATTAGTATTCCAAGGGGGAATTCCTCACCAAAGAGGCTATACCGAGGATTCAGGATAGCAGGGAGTATGTAGCGCAGGGCCCCGTCTGCTTGCAGGGGCAGCTCCTGCACATAGTGCAGGGTGAGTGCCACCTTGGACCCTGGGTAGAGGTTTCCCACATTGCAACAGAAGACATCCCTGGAGCTGATGTCCTCCTCCAGTAGGAAGGC
>PVIY010049865.1:0-16501 GCA_004026745.1 Myrmecophaga tridactyla
GATAATTTCCTCCATTAGTTTTTCTCCTCCTTTTCCCTTCTCTTCTCCTTCTCAGACACCCACAACATGTATATTCATGTGCTTCATGTTGTCATTCAATTCCCTGAGTCCTTGTTCATATTTTTCCATTCTTTTCCCTACATTTTCTTTTTTTTTTTTTAATTTGCATCTGGGCAGGAGGCACCAGGGATCGAACTCCAGACCTCCAGTATGGCAGGTCGGAGCTCTGCCTGCTGAGCCATGGCAGCTGCCCACCCTACATTTTCTTTTGCTTGTCAGATTTCAGATGTCCCATCCTCCAGTTCACTAATCCTATCTTCTGCCTTTTGAAATCTAACTTTGTAGGTTTCCATCGTTTTGTTCATCTCTTCTACTGTGCCTTTCATTCCCATAAGTTCTGTGATTTGTTTTTTCAGATTTTCAATTTCTTCTTTTTGTTCATTCCTTTCCTTCTTTATATCCTCCCTCAATTCATTGATTTGTTTTTTGATGAAATTTTCCATGTCTGTTCGAATATCCTGAATTGTTTCAACTCCTGTATCTCATTTGAATTGCTGGTTTGTTCCTTTGACTGGGCCATATCTTCAATTTTCTTAGTATGATTCATTATTTTTTGCTGGAGACTAGGCATTTAATTTCCTTAATTAGTTTACTCTGCAGATTGTTCTCACTTTTTTTTCCCTAGGATTTTCTTGCTGGATGACTTTATCTATTCTTTGACATTCAGTTCAGCTTATTCTAGACCTTTAGCTTAGGTTTTGTTTTACAGATCAGAATTCTTCAGTTCCTGTTTTCTTGCTTCCCTGCCTGTATGGTGCCTTTCCCCCCACCCCTCTTAGGAGGGTCTACTTAGGTATTATAGACCCCAGTCAGATTTTCCCAGACCAAACTGGCCTCCTCTCAGGAGGAAAGAGTCACCTGTGTCAGTTTTCCCTGAGGGTGAGACCCAGCAGGTTGAAAGACTTTCCTATGAAGCCTCTGGACTCTGTTTTTCCTGTCTTGCCCAGTATGTGGTGCTTGTCTGCTTGTGGGTCTCACCAGCATAAGGTGATGCAGTACCTTTAGCTTCAACAGACTCTCCCTGCTGGGGACATGGCTGAGACAGAGGAGGGGTTGTAGGCTGGCTTTACTTGCTTCAGTTTTCCAGACCCAGGGGTCTGAACTCCTTGAGGGAGGGAATCCACCTGAACTGGGCCCCACCCCTCTCCTGGGGAAGGCACAGCCTCCAGAAAAACTCTCAAACAAGCTTAATTCTGTCCATGCCTGGGGAAGTTGGAGCCTGAGAAGCCCTGAAACTGTATCCAAAGAATAGTCAAGCCATAGAAACATAGCCACACACAAAATAATTCCTTTTCAGAGCAGGACCCCATTCCTAGGGTTTGCCAATCAAGAGCTTAAGTTGGTACATTGCTCTCTGTATCTCCAGGTCCTATGTGCCCCTCCTTTCCTTCAGGAACCAGACCCTTTCAAGTATTTTATGCTGTCTGATCCAAAAAACCTCTGCTCTTTTTTCTTTTTCCGTCAGCCCTGCCCCCTCTGCACCAGCGCAAAAACCAGCAGCCTCAGATTTTACTCGAGGTTCAGTTGAGCTGGGGCCCTATTTTCAGTAGTCAGAATTTGTTAATTAATTCCACAATTGGAGCTTGGTTGCACTCGGCCCCTGCTGCTGGTAAAGTCCCTTTCCTTTCCCCTCTGGGAAGCAGCCTGTGGGGGGAGGGGCACTAGGGGCACTGGCTTCACAGCTTGGGGGACTTACAGTTTTAGGTGGGCTCGCAGCTGGTCCAGCTTGTCCAGACTGGGGTATGCTATGTGTCTGGTTACTGATGTGTGGCCCCAGCAGTTGTTCTGTACTGTTCCTTGCTATTTACTAGCTGCTATGGAGGACGAACTAAACCCCACACCTCGCTAAGCTGCCATCTTGGCTCCTATCTCCAGTAGCTTCTTGGAAATGGATGCATGGGAGACAAAATTTTTGAGATCTTGAATGTCTGCAAATGACCTCATTCTGTCTTCGCATTTACCAAATAGTTTTGCTGGGTATAGATTTCTAGGTTGGTGTATTAGTTAAGGAATAAGACCCCAATATATTACAGTTCAAGAAAGGTAGGAGTTTCTTTCTTATGTTGACAGTCCAGAGGAAGCTGGCAGGGAGATAACAATGTCCACAAGTTTTCCCAGGCACCCAGTTTACTTCCAACTTATTGTTCCACCATTCCTTAGGACTAACCAGCAATACATCAACATCCAAGAGCACGGAAAGGGGGAAGAGGAAAATGGAGGGCAAGCAATTTCCTCAAAACTCATGATCCAAAATGCTTATATACATTCTGCTCACATACTGTTGGCCTCTGGGGTAGGACTAATTTCTGGTTTACTCAGGCCATTGCCTTTCGGGTCCTAATTTTACATAGGAGTCTAGATCCAATCTTCCACCATGTGAGGGCTCATGGGATTTTTTTCTGTCTTTTGTGTATGAGGCCCCATTAAAACCCAAAATTTCACACCCCATGGATAGGCAGAGGCCCTAGCAGATCCATAAGTTTCAGCCCTTGGTTACCTCTCTAAGGGTTTCCCAACACTCTTGAGTAGCACACCAACCTTTCAACACTGCTTGCAAAGCCCCAGATGATCTGGCCTTGCCATTTGGCTGCCCATATCTCCTCCCCTTCCTCCCTCCCATTCCAACCCCTGTGAGCTCCTTGCTGTTTCTAGAGCTCATCAAGCTGTTTCTCATCTGTTCTTTTCACATACCATTCCCTCTGCCTGGAAGACTCCTCCTCCAGGTGTCTGTTTGGCTTGCTCCTTCCTCTCCTTCAAGATTCTGTTCAGATGTCATGTCCTCTGAAACTTCTGACCACCGTGGTCAAAATAACTCCTTGTTGTTGCCCACTTGCCCTCTTTTACTTTCCCTCAGAGTACCTATCACTACTGACGTCATCTTATTTTAATTGATCTGTGGTCTGACTTTGCAGGAAGCAGCAGTGAGGGAAAGACAGTGAACAGGGAAAGAGGGAGAATCAATACAAGGAGCCTATGACAGTTGATTCAGAACTGTCAGGGGAAGAAGTGCAGAAGTCTGTTATGTTTCAACCATCTCTGTTGTTCAAGTGTGGACCGCACAGGTATTTAACTCCCCTGCACTTCTGTGTTGCACATGCATCCAATACGCCCCAGCTAGGAAGTGAGAAGCTCATGCCTGAGATAAGACCCTATCAGGTTGTCCTTGTGGAAAGCTAGTTGAAGCCTGTGCAGAGGTGGTTGCTATGGCTGATATAAGAGGTGGAGCCTATAGGCTATGATAATGGGACCTTGTATGGATGTCTCCTTCCCCTCTTTCCCAAGCACCTATAAGAGTGGCCAATGTACAGTGAACACTCAATGAATATTTGTTGGATGAATGAATGATGCTGAAGATTAGTGGGGAAAAGGCAAGTAGTAACAAGTTAAGAAAATCAAGCGGGCTTTGGGTTATGAAGGGGTGAATATAGGTTGTTAGGGGGTCTGCAGCAAGGATCCTAACCAGTCTGCAGGAGGACAGAGAGGAGTTTCTGGAGATGGCCCTTAAGCTGAAATCTGAGCAGGAGTTAATTCCACAGCTTATTTACAAAGCACTCACACATCTATGTAAAAATATCAATGATACTGACCAAGCTCTTTCTGTGTACCAGACATTGCTAAGTACTTGATGGGCCTTGTTAATTAATCCTTGTATTTTAACCCTATAGTTTGTGGACCGTTTGATCCCTATTTTACCAAGGGGAAAACTGAAGCTTGAAATCGAGTGATTTGCTGTGACAATGTAGAGATAACAATATTCCCCAACTTCATATAGGGGTAACTGAGACCCAGAGCAGGGCAGTGACTTGCCTCTGGTCACAAGAAAGTTAGTGGTGGAGCCTGGACTAGAACCCAGGTTCTCCCAACTCCTGGGCTTCTGTTCCTGCTCCAGAGAAAGAACAGGGGCTCAGAAGACATGGGAGAAAGGTGAACTAAACACAGCCAGACTGACCTGGGCAGGCACTGCCTCTACAGATATTACCAGAAGAAACTGAAGGAAGGCTCCTGCAAGGCCCGAGAGGTGGAATCGGCCATAGGCCAGCTGCGGTCCAGGAAGAAGCTTTCCTATAACCCCCAGCAGACAGACGTCTTAGAAATCCCAGAACGAAGGGTCCTGAAGATCCTAAGCCGACTAAAGCAGCAGAACTATGGTGAGGGCCCTGGGCATGGCGGGAAGGGACAGGGTGGGGGCACTGCTCTCCTGCTTATCTGGCCTCCACACAGCCAGCTCCAGGTTACTGAGAGGACTCCTGATTTCCCACTCTGAGCTCAACTGAGAGGGCCACTACAATGGGGCTGACAATCACCATCCCACAACTACAATGGGGCTGACAATCACCATCCCACATCCAGCTCTGTGACAAAGTATTTTGGCACAGGACTCTTCCCCTCTAACCTTAACCCTGAGTAATGGTTGGTCCCAAGAGGCTGGACTGAGAAGGAAGCAATCATGAAGATAAACAATCCCAGCTCACCCTGTATTGAGCACACACCTATCACTGCAGATACACTAGAATTTAATCCTCATACTTACCTATTTACCCATTTTACAGATGAGAAAACTAAAGGTCAGGAAGTTTAAGTGATTTGTCCATGACCCCACAGCTAGTGTGTCAGAAAGAGGGTTGGTTGCACCCAGGTCTGACTCAAAAACTGTGTGCCCTCCATTGGACAAGGCTGCCTTCTCATAAGGATAGGTACCATTTATTAGGCTCCTACTGTGTGCCAAGTGAAGGGTTAGGAGTTTTCCTAGAGCTGGGTAATTGAAGTCTGTTAGCTGTGTCCAACAGATTGCCAGGACTCATAGCAGAGACAAGTGTTCCTTTCAAAGTGATGTTATTTAGTGCCTCTCAGCTTGGAATTCAGCCAGGTGCTTTGAATATAGTATCCCTTTACTCTCACCATCAATTCTGTAAGGTGGGTACCACTATCATTTTCAGTTCATAGAGGCTGAGAGGTTAAGTGACTTGCCCAAACCCACTAAGTTAGTTAAGTGGCAGAGCTGGGATTTCATAGGGGTCTGCCTGCCTCCCACAGCTGTGTACACTCTGAAGCAGTCTCCTCCTGTTTCCTTTGCTAGCTGCCAACCTGCAGAGCCCCTATGCCCAGGTGCCCTGCATCCCACTCTGTCCACGGCTGGACAAGAAGACGATCCGTCGGAAACAGGGCAACCACTATGTGCTGGACCAGTGTGCCACCAGCCTGGGCCCTGACATCCGCAGCCTGTTCTTCCAGACGGGATCTCAAGGAGGCAGGTTGGTGGGCACTGAGAGCAGTCTCCTCCCAGGCCCATCCGTCATCTTCCTTTCATAGGCCTTGGCCTAAACCCAGGGGAATCCATCTTTCCAGGTGATACCTGGGAGATTGCTTGCCCCAGGGAGGACAAAGAGAACAGGGCAGAAAGGAGAAGACACTAAGCTTTGCTGAGGGCCCATGTATCAAGTGGATTATTTCTTTGTCAGGGTACTTATGCCTTTATGTACCCAGAACTTAGGGTGTAACTCAACCACTCTGCTCAAATCTGATTCCCTGTTGGGAGTAGCAGGAATATGCTTAGCAGCTGGGCTGAGGGAAGCTTCCCCTACAGAAGTCCCTTTCCAGACACTGGGGTAAAAAGAGCACAGAAATTAGGTCCCAGAGCCCAGAGGCTACTGTCTTCATTGCTTCTGAGAGGCCCCCTCTCCGCTTGGGCACATGGGATGGCTCATTTCTAAGTATGACTATGGGGAGAGGGCCAAACGTCTCCCACTCTTCTGCCCTGCCCCTTCCCCAGGGAACACGGCTCTGACAGCCAAAAGTGGCTTAGCTCCGTGCCAGCTCGAACCCGCTGACCCTCTGGAGTACTGACTCTGAGGCAGCTGTTCACGGCCTGCAGAGGTTTCATCAGGGCAGGGACTGCTGTTGGATTTTGCTTTTGTGGCCTGATAACCCAATAAACACCAAGAACCTCAGCCTCCATGACTGGTGCCAGGAAAGGTCCCCAAGTTTTCAACCCTGCATTTGGCTCTCAGAGTACAGGGCTACGGTTTCTCAGGATTAGGAGCCCCTGAAGCAAGGCTAGCCTCAAATCCCTGCCCAGGGTCTGGGCCCCTGCTGGAGCTCCCCTTCATCGTTCCTCAGTGGAAAGCCTTTACCTTCCAGACTCTCAAAGTACAGTCCCCTCAGATGACTAGGAGTGCTACAGGGTAGTTATCTCCGTTTCTATCGCTTGCTCATAGGGAATGGCAAATATAAGGGAAGTGCATGGCAGAAACCCTGGTCCCTCAAACTTCTCTCAAGGTCTACAACAGAGACCTAGGACTCAGGGCTCTTCTTCCCTTGCAGCCGTAAGGGGTGAGTCCTTGTCCCCCAACCCACAGCATTCCAGGTCTACTTCTCTACAAAGAAAGAGTCCCTTCCTGGGGCTGAGAAAAGAGGGCTACCCTGGTGATTAAATATGCAGCCAGAACAAGGTTAGGGAGTCAGGGACTGAAATGAGGACAAGGCTCTGACAAGTTTAAAACATGTATTTAAAATACAATTTATAAAATGCTTATTCTGCCGACTCAGGAGCCCGCAATGCGGGGTGGGGTGGGAGTGGGCAGCTGCCCGCTACACCAGCAGAGCAGGACTGCAGGGTTGCGGCCTTCCCTCCCATGCCCTTCTGTTCAGACACCCAAGGGGCCCACGTGCACCCCTAGGATCACACCAGAAACAGGACCTCAGAGGTCTCTTGAGTCTCTGCTTGCCAGGGAGGCTGGATATAGCCCTGCCAGCCCGTCCCTGAGCAGAGCATTCCCAGACGGGCAGGGTATGGCTGGGCTGGGCAGGGTGAGGTGGGGTGGGGTGGGGCAGGTGGGCTCTGGAAAGGGCTGATGGTAGCATATTGGGTGTGGCCTCCTGCCTGCAGGTGGGGAGCACCCTGATTGAGTGGGCTAAGGATTAGTCACCAGGCCTGACCCCCAGCTCCTTTGGTTATAGGCTGACAGAGTAGTGGCTCATGGGAAGCGGTTAGCTGGAAGGTCTGAGGCCTGGCTCATGGGGACAGGGAAGAGCTGGGGGAAGGGGACAGTACTATGAAGGCAGATAAAGTGGCAGCAGCCTCAGGTTTCTGCTCCGCCCCCCATCCCCCTGGGTTTTTCCAAGCCAAAGCCTACAGCTTACTTAAAAAAAAAAAAAAGCACTTAAGGAAAGTCAGACAACTACAAAAAAAAGAAAAAAAAAAAAAAAAGCCCACAAAATCCAAACCCTTCACTCATCTCCCCTCCGGCCTCCCCCTAACACCACAGTTTCGTGTTTTCTTTTTCTTGCCTGCCACCTCTCCATCTGGGAAGCCAACAGTAAGTATGATGGCTGGCAGGTGGTGACAGGCACACAGCAGGCAGAGCCCCATCTTTGGCCAGAGGGAGGTCGGAGCACCAGTCCCTGCCATGTCCTCAATCTGCTGACACCCATCAGCAGGCTTCCCTTTAGCTTCCACTAGAGGAGAGGTACAAGGAACAGGGGGTGCCAATGGCCAAGTACTCGGCACTTCTGGCCTTCCCGCCTGGCCTACCCTGTACCTTCTCCAACTGGAGGGACAGTTTTGCCGTAGGCCAGAAACTACCATTACATAAAGGATGACACTACACATTTTAGAAGATGGAAACTTGGTCAGGGCAGTGGAATTAGAAAGACAGCAGCCAACTTTCTCCCTTGCCCACTCCCTCAGAACAGCTTGTGGGCACGACTCAACAACTGTGGGTTCTTACAGACTGGTACTTTATTCCAGCTCTACTCACAATTTCCTGGCTTCAGTTATAAGGCTGTCCTATGGACTAGTCCCTGACTCAACTGACAGCTAGCCCTTTCTCCTAAAGGGAGGATGTGGTGGGACATGGCTTGTCAGGCCTGGCCTACCATTCCCACAGGGCAAAGCTGAGAGTAAGTCTACCATACCTAGCTTGCTACCTTGGCCACCACAAGCTGCCCTAATAGCAAAACTTCATACCAACCACTTCAGAAGTCACCCACTGGTCAAGAGTAGGGAGACAGGCTGGCTGGCTGAGGGATAAGGCGCAGTGCAACAGAAGAGGCCAGCCAGCCTGAGAGGAGCTGGAGAGCACATACACAGAGCTGCTCTGGGGCAGCTACCCTCTTAGCCTCTTCTACCTCTAGGAGCCAAAGCAAATCTCTGGGCTCGAGAGGGGGAAAACTGCCTTCATTCCAGGCCCTCGCTCTGAAAAAATGGGTGAAGGGTAGCCTGGGCCTCTGAGAAACCAGTCTGTCATCACCAATCTTTGCAATGCAAAGGTTTCCTTTCCCCAACTTTATTATTCAAAATGGTTTGCTCCCAAGGTTCTGATTTCAAAAAGGAAATGTACCAGGTACAGTTACCAAGCTGGTACCATCAACAGAGATGGAACACTACAGACCCTTGAGAGTTCAAGCCTTGCTGGACTAGGAAGATCCATCTACATTCTGACCACACTAGGCAGAAGGCTCAAAGAGTTCTGGAGTCAGACTCTCTCCTGGTTTTCCTTGTGCTGACAGCAAAATACTGAACAAGTCTTGCAACCCTTACTTCTAAGCCTAGGTGTTTCACTCACTGATACTATGTTCTCTTCTAGAAGTAGCAAGCCTGACTGGTAAGGAACCACCTGACGGGCAGGAGGAGACATCTGCTCACTTTCCCTATTTCCCAAAACACTAGAGCTGAAGCTGGTACCCTCCCCAGGCTCTCAGAACCTATAGAACTAGCCCAGTCTCCACGCAGCACCAAGATGCCCTGGGACTTAGCTGGGGGAGGGAGGTATAGGCATGGGGTGCTTACCTGTCTGGGGACTGTGGAGCCCTGCCCCTTTTCTGGGCGGCAGTAGGAATACAGAAGAAGCTAAGCTCACCCAAATCCTATTGGTTAATGTTTCTAGTACATTTCCTAGAAACATTTTTAAGTAGACTACCAAACTACCCTTTCTCAATTAAAAATTCATTAAACTGCTAAATCCCCTCCCATGCACTTTTTCTTGCAAATCAAATATTTGTATAAACAAACAAAAATAGAAAAAAAAAAAGGGTATCTTCAAATGGAACTTGCTTTTTAAGTGATGAAGACATGCACTTGGGGGTGGGGTTCTCATTTGTGTTCTGAAATCCCAAATTAATAAGCATGATAAACTGTTATTGCTGGCACTGGCTTTACCCCAAGTGGCACGATCTCTCTACTCTGAGTCCTTGATGGGTACCCCCAACCCTCCCCTAACCCTCACCCTTTCCCTTTAACTGACTTGGGACAGCCCTTGTTGACGTGCCAATCACAGTGGGAAGGGGGGGAAAGGGTGAGGTCACAGTGCATGGGGTTCAAGGTCACAGTGGGCGGAGCAAGGGGGATCACAGTGCAAGTAAGTTAGGTCGTTCCCTCTGCTCAAGTCCAGCTGTCTGCCACGGCAATGCAAGCCGTGGTGGACGACCCAGAAGGCGGAGACGGCGGCAGCGGTGGCATCTTTTCTTGCCCATATTTATCTGCGCTGTTTGAAGCCTTGTGACCCATCAGGACCCAGGGGCTGTCTGATCACATTATTGGGCTGCCTGCTGTCTTCGGGTTGGGAGATCCTGGTTGGCCTGAAAGGAAGATCAGAGGAAGGCCTGAAAAAGGATATAAAAGAAGATGTTGATTTCACAACCAACAAACTATCTCATAGCTGGGGCAGAAGTCCTGGTGACTATCGGCCAACTCTGGCTCCCTGAGCTGCTGCCTTGGCAAGTAGACTTAGGGCATCTCCAAGTTGGGAGGGCCCTGTGGGCAGGTGGGGCTGGTGGCCCACGTCCCCCTCTAGCAGCTCCAGCATTCCTACCCCCAGTGTGACTCTCCACCATTCATTTGTAGGCAGGGATGTGCTCAAGGACCCAGCCTGCCCAGAGACATGACCGTGGAGAGAGCGCATGCTCCACGGACTCTAGTGGCACATATTCCCCTGGGGGTAGGGTGGGGGGAGGGGTGAAAAGCCCTAATCAAGAGCTCAGCAGAGTTACATGGCACCCCCCATTTCTTGCCTCCAGTTTCTTTCCAAACCATGTGGTTAATGGTTAGTTCATATTATTATGGACTTTTTCCATTTTGGAAAGATGAAGGCATAGAGGAGAGACAACTGGTGTCTATCAAAATAATGAGAGGAAAAAAAGTACACAGATTACTTCTTCAAGTCCCAAACAAAGGAAACCCATAAAAGTTAGAGGCTATTTTAATAAATGTTTTATCAGTGGTGACAAAATTACATAATGCAACTGCCAGGACTGCAGGGGAAAAGGCCAAGAGTCAAAAATAATTGATAAATTCACAGAAACATCCCAATGGGTTATTGTGAAACCCAGAAGACAATAACTTCTAAGCTCTTTTTGAGGCCTGGCAGGGTTTTCAGCACCCTATACTCATTTAGTCATCTAATCCCACAACTTGATGAGGATCATCTTCCCTGTTTTTCAGATTATGTAACTAAGGCAAAGAGAGGTTACGTAGCTAGTAAGCTGCAGAAGTGGACTCAGAGCCCATGCATGCTTTTAAACTCTATGCAACACTGTCCCTTGAGGCCTGTAGCAGACCACAGCCTCCTCAATGTCCCCTCCCGGGCTTTCCAAGTTGTCCCTGGTCCTTGAGCCAGTGCAGTATAGACAACTGACTAGCTCCAGTCAGGATGCAATTGGCAGGCTAAGGCTGCAGTGGTTCCAGCCTTGAATCTCCCTGCTTCTCACTGCTCTATGCACAGACAGGCCAGGCTCTGCCACTTCAGGATGTCCTGGTGGAGTGGGCTATGGTCAGCCCTGCCAGCTATACTCACCTGTCGAGGATGGGTTTCTCCTGTTCCTCCTCAGGGCTGGCACTACCCAGGATCCGCTTCCGGGCTTCAGCGTACTCTGCCTCCCGCTGTGCTAGGGACTTGACTGGAAGGGCTGGCCTGCTGGTGGAGTTGGGGCTGCTGACCACACCGTTGCTGGTGGGCCTCTTGAGGATGCGGATCTGCGGAGGGGGCCCCGTGGGAAGGCTATCGTCTTGAATCACAATGGGCACTTTGGGAGGCGATTTGGATTTCCTGCTGACAAAGAGCAAACACAGCTTCACAAATCCTGTCCCTTGACTACAGAGGCCCTTCCATGTTCCACACACCCACCCCTCATCTCTTTCCTCACCCTCCTCTGGCCTTTGACCAGACATATCAAAATTCCCACTCCTCAAAAGAGCAAACATGTCACCAGCTTCCACGGTCCACAAGAAGTGTTCCTCAGCCCTAACCCCTGGCCCAGGGTACTGATAAACTCCTCCACATTCTGAGACATCTATCCCCATGTTCATTATGATCACATCAGTCACTGGTTGGGCCCTGTGGCAAAACACTTCATGTCCAGAATCCAGATTTAACTTCAGTTAAAATCACAGCTTCCCTAAACAGACCACAATGTGACAGCTGGTGAAGCGAGAATCCCTTAGCTTGAGGGCCAGGAAAGTGTTTGGTCCCAGCCAAGATCTTCTAGCATGTGGGCTTCAACAGTCTCTACTACATAGGAGCCTGCTCCGCCAGCCTTGCCTTACAGTAGGATGGGGTTTACAACTGTCTCACCCTTCTAGTAAGAGAGACTCGTGCTTCCCAGAGACAAGCTATACCAGACACCTGAATCACCTCTTCAAAAGAGTTTCCAAGCAGAGAAAACTCCCTCACCAGGGCTCTCTGGTCTGTTAAGACAACGGCGGGGCTAGGGTGAAGGACAATCCTAGAGACAATGCTTGGCAATGCTCAAAAGAGAAGCACTATCCAAGGCTGTCGGATGTGTCCACAAGGAGAGGTGGATTAAATAAAACAACAACAACAAAAACCCTGTAAGAAACAAAAGCCACAGAAAGAGAAAGGGATCCAGGTGGGAATGACCATCCAAAAGATCCACAAAGACCTCCCATAAGTAGTCAACTGGCTTCTAGAACCAGTCCCACAGGGACCTGTTTTCAGAGTCCTGGTTGTCAGGAAGGGTAAAAGTAGGGGCTGGAAGAACTCAGCTGCTGCAAGGGTGAAGTGGAACAAGTCCTGGGATGGGGATGGCATGGAAAAAAGCAGACTCTAATCAGAAGTTAGTGTAGTTGCTAATATAACTAGACAGCAATCTGATCAAAGAAGCAGGGAACAGGGAAAGCTAGTGGATGAGCAGGGCATCTCAGAGTTTCCTGGAGAATGACCATGCAGCCTATAAAGCAAATCCATACAGGCCCTATTCTTTTCCCTGTTGCCTGTCCCTGTGGAAAGCTGACAAGTTACCTAAGCCTAAAGACAGACTGCTGATATCAACTTCTACTTGCTCTAGAAACCACCACTACCTGCGTGGGGAATGGAACTATCCTTAAAAGTCAAGAATTTCTTAGACTCTCTTCTTCTAGGATAGCCTGATAACACCCTAAGCCACTAAGTCACAGAGGGCTCAGAGAAATCTGTCCAATGCCCTCATGTCACTGAGAAAGAGGCTCAGGTCCAGAGGAAGAAACAGCTTGCCCCAAACTCCAGGGCATCCGGGGGCAGAGCCAGGCCTAAAGCCCAATTTTTCTGGCCTGTCACCTCTCCCCTTCCTTTCTAACAGACCACCTGATGCAGGAAGCCCACTAAGGTAGGAGGCAGGTGCAACACCCCAGCCTCACTCCCAAAGCCTCAAACCACCACGTCATGCTCTTCAACTGGAAGGGAAGGGTTCACTGCCCAGAGGAGCCTGACTGCTCAACCTTATGGCCAGCTGGAGAATGCCGCTGACTGCCCAGCTCTCTAATGTAGAGAGCACCAGCCCTCAGACCAGACAGCAGCCTTACCTCTCCTTTTGTGTGATCTTCAGTTTTTTTTCCAACCGTCTGTCTATTTCCTAGAGGAAAAAAATGTATATAAAAAGTGGAAAAAAAAATCTCTCTCAAATAAAAGCTTATGTCTTTATTTTCAGAGCTAAGGGCAATGTCCTCTCTCTGCCCAGGAATGACTGTGTCTTTTGAAGTATCAGACTTATCAGTTAACTGTACTCAGGGGCTTGGGACCTGACTCCCTCTGCGGGTCCATCTCCCTTCCATCCCCAGGGCCAGGGCAACGGTTTGATCTCATTGTTCAGGTGGGTTTTTGCATATGGACTCCTAGTCTTCTGGCCTCCAACTTCCCCCTCCAATCTGTCCTTCACAGAGGCACTCAAAGCAATTTTCTGAACACAAATCTCATCCTGTCACTTCCCTGCTTAAAACCCTTCAACCAGCTGCAGGGTCAAGTCCAAGTTCCTAAGAATGGCCTCAGTCACACCTATCTTTTATCATCTGTTTCCTGTTTTACACTATGGCAATACTGAGCTGTTACTAAACCCCAGAACCCAGCTCACCTACCTACAATGTCCTCCCCCCTTGCAAACTCTCATCAATTCTTCAAAACCCAACTTGATGTCTACCACCTCCTTTGTAAAGTCCTATCTAATTCCACAAGCAGTTAATCACCTACTCCTTAGAGTATTCCGTCCTTTGTACAATCCTTCATGGTCACATGTGTATCCGTTATTTATCATTAATTTTTTTACTGTAATGGCCTTGAACTGTGACTAGCACCTAGCAAAAGTCCTGGAATAACACAGAAGCCTTATGTTTGTGGAACTGGATGGCAGTCTGAGCCTTCAGACCCTCAGCACCAGGAACATCTTGATGCCTTCACATACCCATGTGTGAGCGACCACACAATGGATAGAGGGGGCTGTGGACAGACCAAGGACCAAGTCTCTGATTCCCTAGCTGACCCACTCCCTCAGTTATCCTCAGGGAGGGCACTATAAGTGCATATTGGAGAAGGGAGAAATTGTATGCAAAATTACGTATTTCTCTAAAGAGAAGGGTCTTTAACAATGGTCCTGAGGCAAGGTGTGTGCCCGGGTCTGATTTTGCCCCCCACTCTATCCTATTCCAAGGGACACTGGAATGTCTAGAGTTACTTTTGAGTTGTCACAACTAATGGGGATGGGGGTAAAGTGCTACTGGTCAGGGATACTGCTAAGGACAATTAACAGGCCCAAATGTTAGTTGTACTGAAGTTGAAGAACACTGATTTATAAATTAAATAGGATTTTCAGAGGGGGTCATCATTTAAAAAACACCAAGAACCACTGTCTTGGTAACTACTTATTTGGTAAGTAACAAGGCTCTTAAATTTGAAATTTGCTGAGATCTGCCTCACAGCCCAGTGGGTAGATAGCCAATTTTCCCAAGTGTGTGCTGAAAACAACCGTATTCTATAGTTGATATATGTATACACAATGTACCTTAGTTCAAGTGGATATTGTTCAAATCTTCTAAATCATTATTTTTGTCTTTGATCTATTGACTACTGAAAGAATCGGGAAATAATTCTTCGTAGTAAACAGTTTATCATTATGAAGTGATCTTTGCCTTAAAGTCTATTGTTTAATATTAATAAAGCGATAGCAGCTTTCTCTGGGTTAGTATTTACTGGAATATGTTTTTCTCCTTTTACTGCCCACCTTTCTTTGTCCTTATCTGTCTCCTATAAACAATATGAAGCTAGATTTATAAAATCCAGCCTGACACTTTCTGACTGGTGCTGAGCTGTGTTTAAATTGTTTGCTTTCAACAATTGTATCAGCAAGTCTCTCTCTAGGCTGAGAAACCACTGAACGGAAAAAAAAAACCGTTTCTACTCTCCCTCGGGGGGCTTTGGAACACAGATGGCATCCAATGAATGTTTAATGATTGAGTAGAAGAGATCCACTGGGAGTAAAATAGTGAACCAGATGTTTTCTGTGAACCGATGAACACAGACACTCAAAAAGAACTATGTCCACTGTGTAGTCTGCAACAGAATTTCCATCCTTTCTATAATTTTTAATTAATACCAGCGTTATTGCCAAAGTAATACTATGTCTTATATCAGCCCAATGCCTACTACTTCTTAATGACTTCTCAAGGAATTTTGCAATTAATTTTAAAATATTAAAGTTCCACATTGCATCATTTTGTTCCATTTTGAAAAAGACACTGCCTATTCAAGTTTTCCCATCATAAATGCAAGATTTAACATATGTGGGATTTGGATGCCTTCAAACAACAATTAAAATAAAATGCCTGGGGCAGCTGCCGTGGCTCAGCAGGCAGAGCTCCGACCTGCCATGCTGGAGGTCTGGAGCTCGATCCCTGGTGCCTCCTGCCCATATGCAAATTAAAAAAATAATAAATAAATAAATAAAATGCCTGCACAGGCCAAGCAAGTAACCAAGCTTCATATGCACAGGTCAAGTAAGTAACCACGCTCCATCTGCAGAAGTGAAGGGGTTACAAGGCACCAAAGAGCACTTGCCCTACTTCAAGGCAGAGCCACAGGGCTTCGGCTGATAAGGACAGACCTGCCATATTAAGAGACACCAAATTCAAGATTTTTATGGGAAAGCTCTAAAACTTTTAAAATTTATGTGAGGTCCAAATAAGACATTTGGACTAACAGACCTAATAAATAAACCCTGTTTGAGAGAATCTCTTAGAAAAGCAAGCTACATACTGCTTTCTCTAGGACTTCAGGGAAGATAAGGAATCTCTGCCCAGTCCCAGCAAACAGGCCTGGCTGGGGAAAAGCCCTTCAAGAGGACATTATGGACATGTCTGAGTAAATGCCCTTCAGTCCCCAAACTAGAAAGTGACCAGCATTCTAGGCATATAATACTACTACTGGTTTTAAACATAATGTCTTACTTCAGTATAATGCTTTATGTCTGTTAATACACTTTCCCAAATACTCATTTTCTGCTCATGCCAACCCTGTTTGATAGGCAAAGAAGCTTTTAATAACCTCCAGGATAACTTCTTTTTTTTTTTTTTTAACTTTTTTTTTAAATTTTTTGTTTTTACATGGGCAGGCACCGGGAAACGAACCCGGGTCCTCTGGCATGGCAGGTGAGCATTCTTGTCTGCTGAGCCACCGTGGCCTGCCTGGCAAAGAAGCTTTTAGCTCTCTCTGTCAGATGAGGGTAAGGTGGCTCAGAGAATTTAGGAAATTATCCAAGGTCACAGAGTAGTAAACCATGGAGGGAGCCCTAGAACTAAGGCCTTTTAAAGCCCCACCTCATGCTGCTGTACCCCCATAATAGCTCAAATCCCTGGGAATGATGTTAAAAGCATTTGATATTGATTCCCTCTGGAATCTCCCGATTCCAAAGCAGGATGGCACTGTCAGACCTAGAGAGGGATTCCTCCATCAGATTAGAGAATGAGATCTAAATTCAAGCAGCTTGGGTGGAAAGCTGATCCTGGCCATCTTCAGATGGCCAGCTGGATACCACAGTTCTCAGGCCTGTTCATGCAGGAGAGAGGAGTGTCCGTCCAGCAGCTGGAGAGGGCACTGCATCTCACTTTGGACTCTATCCAGGTATCATGAGTCAGCCCACTCTCTCTTCAAACATGGCCTTGCAATCAATTCATGCTCAGACTCAT
>PVIY010049866.1:0-16496 GCA_004026745.1 Myrmecophaga tridactyla
CTGGGCTGATGAAAATGTTCTGAAACTAGATAGTGGTTATGGATGAACAACATTTTAAATGCATAATATGCCACTGGACTGATTGGTTAATAGAGTAACAATCATTTTATATGTATTTTACCACAGTAACCAAAAAATAAAAATAAAAAAAGTCTTTGTATGCCTGGGGCCTTGCCCCATACTTTATGCAACAATGTGATTTACGCTGAATGACTATTTTTGTTCACCTGGAGCCCTGGGACATCATGTGTCAGTTTGACCTCTGGGTTGGGGTGAGAGACCAAGTCCTAAAGGTCAACTATGTGAGCACTCCATGCCTTGTGACTAACTCCCAAGGAAAACCCTGGACAGCAGACTCAGGTGAAGTCCCAGGGGTGGCAATACTTCATATTGTTGTCACACAACAAGTACACTTGGCAGAATCATGTGACTCCACCAGGGAAGGACAACTGGAAACTCCTGCCTGGTTTCTCCTCAACTCTGTCCTTTTTGCTCTTTATCCTTTTGCTGTAATAAACTAAATCCATAAGTATAACAGTTTTTAGGAGTTCTAAGAAATCACTGAATCATCAAGCCTGAAGGTGGACTGAGGGGAATACAAGACACAAATGGAAAAACATATACCATGCAAATATTTATCATGAGAAAGCTGGCCTGGCTATATTTATATAAGACAAAGACCACTTCCAAACAGAAATATTAGCAGATATAAAGAGAAACATACATAATGATAAAGAGCCAATTCATAAGAAGATATAATCCATGAAGACTCAAAATACATGAAACAACAAATCAACAAAACCAAAAAGAAAAACAGACAAGTCCACAATGTCAACTGGAAATTTCAACAATTCTCCCTCAAGAACTGACAGAAATAGTAAAAAGAAAATCAATGGGATTGTAGAAGATTTAAATACACTAATCCAACTTTGACAATTATAGAGTATTTCATCCCACAAATGCAGAAATCATACATTATTTTCAAATGAATATGGAACACTTCCCAACAGAGATCCATAACAACAGTTACTTTGAGTTGTCAGGGTCAAGGTGTGTGTGTGGTGGGGGGGGGGGGAGATGCACCATTTTCTAAATTTATTTGAGCGTTAAATTCCTTCTGCAAAAATTATCTCCAAGGAATATTGCTTCTCAGAAAATACTCTGGGAAAAGCTAGCAACCCATTTCAACATCTCTTCATATCTCTCCTTCTAACCATGACTAACAAAATAAGGGAATTATTAAAAATTTCTTCTTAGGAGCCAGGGAAGCCCCGGGGGGAGGGTCGGGCCGGTCTCACCCTCCTTCCCCGCCCCCAGGCCCCCATAAAAAAAAAAAAAAAATTTCTTCTTGGCCATCCAGCCAGAATCAGTTCATCTTAAGGAATACATACAAAACCCCTAAAACAGGAATAAGGTTGACATATTTGGTAAATAGCAAAGGGGCCAGAATGGCTGGAAATGCATGAGTGAAATAGAGAGTAGTAGAAAATGAAATCAGAAAGTTAAACTGAGGCCAGAAGATTTAAGACCTTGAACGCCTTGGTAAGATATCTGAAAGTCAGTCTCCCTATGATCATTGAGTTTTGAGAAAAGGATACTATGATGTGATTTATATTAGATCATAGTTGTATTTTTCAAAGAAAAACATCCAGGCAAAATCTACAGAATTTGTGTTGCGATCTATTTTCTTTACTTGGCTCCCAAGACATCTCCTTTTCCTCCTCATGAGATGCTTAACTCAGTCTCCTCACAGGATTCTCCTTGGACCTTCCCTACCTCTTCATGCTAGAAATGTTCTGAGGCTCAATTGTTGGACCTCTTTTCCCAAGCTACTCTCACTCTCATGGTGATTTCTTCTAGACACCTGACTTTAAATATCATCTTTACGATGACAATTCCCAAATTGATATCTCCAGAATAGAACTCCACTAAACTCCAGACTCGAATATTTCCACTTACTTGACTGCATAATAGACATCTCACATTTCAAAACTAAGCTTTTGACTTCCCCTTCAGAACTTGTTCCTTTTACAGTCTTCCCTATTTCAGATAATAGCAACTCTATCATTTCAATTGCTCAAGACTAAACCTTATCTTGATATCCCTGATTCCTCTTTCTTTCACACCCCACTTCAAATGTCAGCAAATCCTCTTAGCTCTATCTTCAAATTATATCCAGAACCCAAAACTTCTCACCACCTCCACTGCTATTACTCACTCCAAGCCAATAACATCTTTCAGTCGGATTATTGCTTTCCCCCCACTGGTCTCCCTGGTTCTGCCCTCACCATTGCCCTCCCCACTCCCTCACATTAGTCTATTCTCAACACAGTAGCCAAGTTATTTTATTAAATCATATTATTAGATCAAGTCATCAACTGCTCAAAACTTTTCAATGGTTATTTCATTAAGAGTAATAGTCAAAGTCCTTATAAGGGCTTTCAAGACTACCATCTAACCACAATCCCTTCAAGCCCCTGCTCCAGCCACTTACTGCCTTGACCTCATTCATACTATTCTCCCCTGGTTCACTTCATTACACCCACAATGTTCTCTTTATCATTGCTCAAATACTCCAGAGGCTGTTCCAAGCTCTTTGAACTTGCTATACTCTCTGCCTAAATTATGTTTCCCTAGATAACTTGCAAGACTTGTTCTTTCACCTACTTCAAGTCTTTACTCAAATACCATCTTTCCAGCGAATATTTCTTTTCCATCCTATTTATAACTGCAAAACTCCAACTTCAGTCTTTAAAATTCCTTAAGCACTTGCTCTGCTTCATTATTTCTTCCTAATATACTATATTATTTTACTTATGTATCTCACTTATTGTCTGTTGCCCCTAACTAGAATGCAAACTCTAGGTTTTCTGTCTATTTCAACCCCTGCTATATATACCTAATCCCTGGAATAGTACTCTTCACATAGTAGAACTCAGTTTATTCCATGTTAAATCACTAAATGTTAAACAGAGCCTCTCCAGTGCCACATTTTGTTAGGCCAACTTAAGATTCCGGGACTAGCCTAATTAAACTAATTCTGCCATCATTACATTACATGCTTACTTGTTCCAAACAGTTCAACTGTTTCCTTACTCTGGCATTACTTAACAATAGAAACAACAGCAGGTTTCAGTCAGTATTAGATTCATATCCTAGCTCCACCATTTATTAGTTGCGTGACTCAGACAATTTAAGCTCCTTAAAGTCTTAGTTTCTCATCTACAAAATGGCTGAGTAGGGGTAGAAAAGAGAAGACCTGCTTGCCTTACCTATCCTACACTTAATCATAGGACTTCTTTAAAAAATCAAATAAAAATATATGAGAAAATGCTTTACAAACCATAAATGATACCCAAGTATGTCGATACATGTCCCTTCTGCAGTTTGGGAAAGACCTAAAGCGAGACAGAAAAGGCTCAGTGTTTGGGGCAGCATTTCTTACCATACCTCTGTTCATAACACTAACCATGGCTTTGGAGTCAGGCTGCTCTTCCACTTACTTCTTGTACCTTAAACAAGTTACTCAACCTCACTGAATTAAAGCTTCCTCATCCATAAATGGAGAGAATACTAATCCTGAAGTCCTTTTGTGAATTAGAGATAATATATGTGTAATATACATTTAAAATACACTTAATGGCATTTTTATTTTTGTGTGGTTTATATCCTCTTCACTATGGAGGTAGAGAAGGAGATAATTTTGACATGGAAACTGCATGTGAGAGGATAAGAAGCAAGTGAGAAAAATACTAGAGGTAATCAAGCAATAACCTCAACAGCGTATCTATTAAATTTGTTCTTTCCTTCTTCTCCTTCCCAAGGTAAAATTAATGAGATGAGATGCAAACCACACAAAAAATCATACTTACAACCTCACAGAATTTATTTTAAAACTAAATATTATTATACAACCTTTTCTCCTCAAAGAAAAATACTTTCATTAGAATTTTTTTGATTTCTCAAAAAACACACTATTTTACTTCAACACTCTACAACTCAAGGTATAGCCAAAAAAAAATAACAGCTGGGGTTTTCCAGCAATAGTACCTTGATGTAATTTTATGAAATATGTTAAAAAATATATAGAAGAATGAATGAAAGCAACTAAAAAGTCAAACTGCAATTCAGATATATACCATATTGGGGAAAAGAAGTGTAATTAATAAAATATCAGCAGCAGAGAGAGTTTAAATAGAGTTGAGAGGCTACTCTAGAGGTTGCTCTTACTCAAGCTTCAGCTAGACATTGCTACCTATCATAACCTGCCAACCCCCAACCAGGACCATTCCAGCCAATCCTAAAGAACACCTAGGGCAATTTATAAGATTCCACAAGGGTTCCAGGCACTGCAGTAACTTACCAGAAACCTACAGCCTCCAGATGGTTCTCTGATCCAGATAAGTCCTGACACCTAGCCCAGCGTCTCCAGAACATCAGATAGTTCCATCTCCCTACCCCATATCAGTGACAGACCCTTCCAATATCAAAAATTTAGAATTGCCATAGCCCAAACCACCCTAAAGAGAGTGATGGAAAGATCAAAGGTGATGGTGGAATTATACATAGAAGATAGGACATAACAAACAAATACGAATGCTGAATCATAAAACTGGTATCTCTTTTAGTCTCCAGTATTTTAGAGCAGCTAGAAGTAAAAACCTAAAATTGTGAAATTGTAACCCATGTCAAAGTCTGAAATATTTTCTACAACTAATTGTGGTGCCATACTTGGAAATTTATAGCCTTTTTGTATTTATGTTATTGTTCACAAAAAAAGAAGGAAAAAAGTTTGTAATATAAAAAAGTATTTAAGCCCTCTAGCCTCCTATATTCTGGAGCAGCTAGAAGGAAAAATATGACAGGATCATATGGTAGCCCATGACAAACTCTGGGATCTTACCCTGTACAACTTTTTGCAGGGTGCTTTGAAAACTATTGTTTTTTTATTTCATTGTTTTGTATATATGTTACACTATACAATAAAAAAATAAGTAAAAATATATATATATATTAAGTAAAAATATATATATATCATAAAAACATTATTAAAATGCTCTGAAATCACTAGACTTTGATAAATATGCTTCTTCAATTCTTTGGCACCTCTGATTATAAAATGCATCATCAATATAACAGCCACTTCTCAGGGAAAAAACAAACCTACTACATTAAAGATACAGATACAAAAAATTCCAATTTTAGAAAACATTAAGACATAATGTATGCTTTTAGAATGCTGAAAACGTTCTATCCTTTTATCTGTGTGCTAGTTATACAGTTATCTTAAGCCTGTGAATATTCATCAGGGTACACTTGATTTGCATATTTTTCCTATATGCATATTTACTTTAAAAAAATTTTAAGGTAAGGTACTGCTTCTACATACATATACAGAAATCAACCAAATGAATTGTATATCTAAGTATGGAAGGTAAGATGATAAAGTTTTTAGAAGAAAATATAGGAGCATAACTTCATAACCTTGAAATAGGTAGAGATTTCATAAATGGAAACAAAAAAGCACTACCACTGATAACTGGGCTTCTTTAAAATTAAGAACTTTGATTCATCAAGACACCAAGATCAAGAAAGGGCTGGCCACAGAGTGGAAGGAGATATATGCAATCATGTATCTAACAAAGGAGTGTATCTAAAGTATATAAAAACTACAAATCTATATGAAAAAAGCAAACAGCCCCACAGAAAAATGGTCAAAAGACACAGCAGAAACTACATTAAAGGAGATATTCAAATAGCCCAATACATGAACAGCATCTAATGTATAATGTACTCAATTTCATTTCTCACCAAAATAATGCAAATTAAACTATGAGGCAATAAAACCAGAAAAACTAAAACTAAAAAGAGTGACAACAGCAAGTATTTGCAAGGACTGGAGCGACAGGAACTTTCATGTACTGCTGATGGGTATAAATTTGTAAAACCACTTTAGAAAACTGTACCAGAACCTACTAAAGTTGAATATCTGCATAAATCATGACCTAGTGATTCTACTCTAAGGTATATGCTGGTTTGAAAGGGTGTATGCACCCTAGAAAAGCCATGTTTTAATCCTAATCGCATTTTGTGAAGGCAGCTATTTCTTCTAATCCCTTTTTGGTACTGTATGTTTGAAACTTTAATTAGATCACCCCCCTGGAGATGTGACTCAATCAAGAGTGGTTGTTAAGCTGCATTAGGTGAAGACATGTCTCCACTCATTTTAGGTGGGTCTTGATTACTTTACTGGAATCCTATAAAAGAGGAAACATTTTATAGAAGGAAGGAGATTCAGAGACAGCAGAGAACGTTGCAGCATCGTGAAGCAGAGAGTCCACCAACCGGTGACTTTCACGGAGATGAAGAAGGAAAACGCCTCCTGGGGAGCTGGAGGAAAGCCAGCAGATGATGCTGTGTTCACCATGTGCCCTTCTAGCCAAGAGAGAAATCCTGAACTTCATCGACCTTCTTGAACTAAGGTATCTTTCCCTGGATGCCTTAGATTGGACATTTCTATAGACTTGCTTTAAATGGGACATTTCCACGGCCTAAAACCTGTTGACTAGCAACTTATTAAATTCCCCTTTTTAAAAACCGTTGAGTTTCTGGTATATTGCATTCTGGCAGCTAACAAACTAGAACAATATCTAATAGAAATGCACATATCCATTCACACCACACACACACACACACACACACACACACACAAGTAAAAGCAAAACCGTAAAGAATCCAAGCATCAATCAACAGGAGAACAGACAAAAAAAACCCTGATATATTCCCACAATAGAATACAATACAGCAATGAGAATGAACACACTACAACAAACAATACAAATTAATCTCTTAAAAGTAATGTTGAGGAAAAGAAGCTAGACTCAGAGGATAACATATTATATGATTCCACATGCATTAAGCATAGAAAGTAAAAACTTTTCTATAATGTTAGAATACAAGGAACTCAAGGGGAACTGGAGATTCCAGTATTGTTATGTCTCTGGTTCAGTATTTCTGTTCTTTTCCTATACAAGATTCTTCACCCTTATTAAGTTCAAGGACTTCACTGACAGCAGCCCTACCTCAGGATTTAAGCATCAATATCCCTCTCCACATATTACCAATAACTGCCACTTGCTAATTACCCACTATAAGTCAAGCATTTTAAAATACATTTTATCAAATATTTATAATACATACAAAACCTGTGCTGAAGAATACCTAGGGTGCAAAATATGAATAAGAACAAAGCTATAATAATCAAAAAAGTGTGGTAATAGCGTGCCATAAGGACAAACATATGGACCCAATGGAATAAAACTGACAGTCCAGAAATAAACCCATACATCTAGGGCCACTTGATTTTTAGAAAGAGTGCCAATACCATATAATTGCGAAAGAATAGTCTCTTCAACAAATGGTACTAGAACAACTGGATATCTGTCTGCAAAAGAATGAACTTGTACCCCTACGTCATGCCATATTCAAAAATTAACTCAAAATGGATCAAAGACCTAAATAATAAAATTAAAAGCATAGGTCTTAGAAGAAAAAATAGGGGGATATCTGCATCAACTTGAATATGGCAATGGATTCTCAGATATGACACAAAAAGCACAAGCAACAAAAATAACAATACCTAAATAAGAATAATAAAAATTTAAAACTTTCACACATCAATGGACATTATAAATAAAGTTGAAAGACAACCTACAGAATGGGAAAAAATATTTGTAAATCATATATCAGGTAAGTGTATAATATTCAGAATTTAGAAAGAACTCAAAACTCAACACAAAAACACTAACAACTTGGGCAGCTGCCGTGGCTCAGCAGGCAGAGCTCCGACCTGCTGTGCTGGAGGTCTGGAGTTCGATCCCTGGTGCCTACTGCCCATATGCAAAATTAAAAAAAAAAAAACTAACCACTCAATTAAAAAATGGCCAAAGGATCTGAACAGGCATACCTCCAAAGATATACAAATGAACAATAAGCATATGAAGAAATGCTCAGCATCATTAGTCATCAGGGAAAGAAACAAAAGTGATACTACTTCACACCCACTAAAATAAAAAATAGTCAGTGTTGGGTAGCATATAAAGAATCTGAAACCCCTACACATTGTTGGTAGGAATATAAAATGGTGCAACTCCTGTGGAAAACAATTCAACAGTTCCTCGAAAAGTTAAACAGAATTACCATGACCTGGCACTTGCATTTCTTAGCATATATCCCAAAGAATTAAAAGCAGGGACTCAAACAGATATTTTTGTACACCAATGTTCACAGCAGCATTATTCACAATAGCCAAAAGATGGAAACATCCCAAGGGTCTACCAAAACATAACGGGATAAACAAAATGTGGTAAATACATACAATGGTTACCATGCAGCAAAAAAAAAAAAAGGAATGACAATCCAATACATGCTACAACAGGCATGAACCTTGAAAACATTATGCTAAGTAAAATAAGCCAGGCAGAAAAGGACAAATATTTTAAGATTCCACTCACACAAAATATTTAAAATAAGAGGATTCAGAGAGATAGAAAACAGATTACAGGTTACCAGGGATGAGAAGAAGGGAGAATGGGGAGTTATTGCTTAATGGGTAGAGTTTCTGTTTAGGGTGATGAAAAAGTTTTGGTAACGGACGGTGTTGATGACAGCATAAAATTGTGACTGCAATTAACACCACTGAATTGTATACCTGAAAGTGGTTAAAGTGGGAAATTTTATTGTACTATACGTATGCTACAACAAAACTAAAAAAAAAAAAAAAAAAGGAAGTTCTGATACATGCTACAATTTGGATGGATGTCAAATACAAACTAAGTGAACAAAGCTAGTCAGAAAAGAATATATGTTCCTTCCATAAGGAAGGAATGGGATCCTACTGCTTGATGGATATGAGGCTTCCCTCTGAGGTGATAAAAGTGTTTGGGAACTGACTAGAGAAGGAAGTTACACAATATTGTGAACGTACCAAATTGTTACCTCAAAATGGTTAATTTTCATCTCAATAAAAAATAGTTTTTTCAAAAAACATAGTAGGACCTACTCCAATCAAGATGGCAGACTAAGACACTTCAGGGCTTTGTCCCTCTATAGACGCTTTGAACAACTAGGAAAAACTGGCAGGAACATCTTTTTCAATATTTCAGAAAACAGTCAAAGGACTGCAGTATCAGGGCAAGTGCTGAATCAAGAAGAAGACTATTTAAAAGTGGGAAATTTCCTTGTGCCCTGACTGTCCCCTTCCAAGCCCTCATCAGGCTCAGCAAACTGGCCTGGATTTGCAGTGTGAATCCCTGGACCTAAATTCAGAGGGAACAGAGTGACATCTATACACATACTGGGAGCATGTATGTCCTGCCGAATCTGCCAAACCTGCCTCATGGTAGCCTGAGGGACTCACTGTCCCAGAACTTGCTTTCCATGTAAAAGGCACAGCATCAAGCTGTCCTACAGAAATCTGTGGCCAAGCAGTCAAGTTATACTCCCTGAAGGACATAGAGTGCAGTGCCCAAGACTATGGGGAAATTATTTCTTAGGAAAAAGGGGACATCTGTATCCATGTAAATGGGGGAATCCTAGGGTCACCTATGCATGCCCTAGACAATGAGGCATGTGCAGAAAGTATTAGGAAGTCCCCTACGCTTTGGTCTGGAGCTATCTCCAAACTCATTATCTGGATAAGGCCTCATAGAGAACACTCATACAGGTCAATCCATAAAAACTAGGAAAGGTGTTTTTATTTCCCCTCCAATTTTTTTGTTGTTGTTAAATGTTAGCTTCTGGCATTCAAGAAAATCTCTGTAATAATTGGATACAAGCTTAAGGAACGGACAATTCAAGTCTAAATTCCAGCGATAACATATGAGAATGTCAAAATACCGACATTTTGACATACAAAGAAAGAGAAAGTGATGACCCAAGCAAAAAAGAAGGTTAAAGAGATAAAACCATCAACGAGGACCAGACCTTGGACATACCAGACAAAGTTTGGTATTTTTCCTTCCAAAAAAATGGCCCTAAGTATGCTGAACAGCTAAAAGAAAACACAGACAAAGAACTAAAAGAAATCATGAAAACAATAGGTGAACACAAAGACAGTATCAACAGAGAGATGGAAAGTATAAAAAGGAATCAAACTGACCCAGAAACCAGAGTAATAGAAATTAAAAATTCCCTAAAAGGGTTTAACAGCAGATTGAAGTTGGCAGAACAAAGAATCAGAGAACTTGAAGATAAGGCAATTGAAGCTACCCAGTCTAAGGAGCAGAGAGAGGAAAGATGAAGAAAAGCAAGCAGGACCTGAGGAACCTAAGGAACACCACCAAATGTGTCAATGTACACACTGTGGGAATACTGGGGGGAGAAGAAAGAGAAAGGGACAGAATGAATATTCAAAGAAATAATGTCTGAAAACCTCCAAATTCTACAAAAGGCATGAATGAATATACACATCCAAGATGTTCAACGAACTCCAAACAGGATAAACCCAAAGAGACTTACACCTCACCATGCTATAATCAAGTGACAAATGGCAAAAATAGAAAGAATTTTTAAATCAGCAAGAGAGAAACAAACTTACATACAAGGGAGCCTCAATAAGTTTAAATACTGAGTTCTCATCAGTACGTCAGTATACATGGAGGCAAGGCAGAGGGAAGAAATTTTTAAAGTGCTGAAAGCAAAAAACTGTCAACCAAGAATTCTGTATCCAGTAAAAGTGGCTTTCAAAGATGACGAAGGGGACTTTTGGGAAGATGGTGGGCTGACTTTACTCAAGCTCCATGGAAATAAAAAGGTTAAAATTAATAAAATAAAATAAACAAACAGGACTGCAGTTAAAACAGACACTGGGGCAGAGTGGACTCTTAATAGACCCCCAAGTAGACTTACATGCCCTACATAAGATCCAGGTCTTGGTTTGGCAGAGAACTGCAGACAAATCAAGTGCAAAAGGGGACCCTTCAATGCAAACCCAAGTAAACACAGGACTTTAGGGAAGTAAAGGAAATCAGCTTTCAAAATAACCTTACTAAGATAATCAAATGCCCCAAACATGACAGAAAATCACAAAGCAGGTAAAGATCCAGGGAGAAATGACCCAGCAAAATAAATAACCAAATCAAAACACCGGAGGGGACACAGAATATGCAACTACTCAAGGATAATTATAAAGAAATATAGGATATCAAGAAGGCACTAAAATAACATAAAAAAGAATCTGAAAGATTAAATAGGAAAATAGCAGCTCCCATCACAGAGATGAAAGACTAAACTAAATTAGAAATAAACTAGAGATACACAATAGCAGACTTGAAGAAGCAGAAGGAAAAACAAGTGAACTAGAAGTCAGAACTAGAATGTACAAAAGAACAAATAGCAAGAAATATGAAAAATATGGTACTGGATCTCAGGGAAATGATGTACAGCAAAAGGCACAAAAATATAAGTCAATAATGTCCCAGAAGGAGAACAGAAGAAGGACTAGAAAAGTTAGTTGAAGAGATAATCAGAGAAAACTTCCTAAACCTTATAAAAGGTATAAATATACAAATCAAAGAGGCCCAACATACCCCAAATAGAATAAATCCAAATGTGCCTACTCCAAGACACATATTAATCAGACTGTCAAATGTTGAAGAGAAGCAGAAAGTTCTGAAAGCAGCAAGAGAAAAGCAATCTATGACATACAAGGGAATCCAGATAAGACTTGAGTCTAGACTACTCAACAGGCCCCATGGAGGCAAGAAGGTAGTGGTATGATATATTTAAATCCTCAACGAAAAAGGCTTTCAGCCAACAATTTTTTATCCAGCCAAACTGTCCTTCAAATTTGATGGAAATCAAAATCTTCAAAGACTGAGAACCAGTCAACAAGAGACCTGCACTACAAGAAAGACTAAGGGAGTTCTGTCAAGGTTTGTCCATCTTGTCATATACTTTGGACCTCATTTCATCTTACTGCTCCATAATATTCCATTCTATGTATATACCACATTTTGTTTATCCACTCATCTGTTGATGGGCATTTGGATTGTTTACATCTTTTGGCAGTTGCGAGTTCTGTCAGCAGGAAAAAAAAATGACAGGTAGGAGGTCTAGAGGAGGGCACAGAATTAAAGAATACCAGTAAGGGTAATTTAAAGGATAAAAAGAGAAAGAAGAAAAACAAAAACTGAAGGATTATATGGTAGATTTAAGAACTGCTATTACAGTAATAATTTTGAATGTTAATGGAATAAACTTGCCAATTAAAAGATAAAGATAGAATGGATTTAAAACTATGATCCATCTATATGCTGTTTATAAGAGATGCATCTTAGACCCAAGGATATAAATAGACTGAAAGTGAAAGGATGGAAAAAGACGTTCCATGTAAGCTGTAACCAAAACAAAGCAGGAATACTTATACTAATATCAGATAAAATAGATTTTAAATGTAAAGACATCATAAGAGACAAAAAAAGACATTACATGTTAATAAAAGAGAAAATTCAACAAGAAAAAATAACAATCATAAATGTTTATGCTCCTAATCAAGAAGGTCCAAAAGTTCCACAGGCAAACATTGGCAAAACTGAAGGCAATTATAGGCGTTTCAACAATAATAATGGGCGTCTTCAATATACCACTCACCTCTATAGATAGAACAACCAAATAGAGGATCACCAAGGAAATACAGAACTTTAACAATGTGATAAATGAATTAGACCTAATAGATATATATATAAATCGTTAAACCCCAAAACAATAGGATATACATTCTTCTCTAGTGTTCACAGAACATTCTCCAGGATAGATCATTTGCTAGGACATAAAACAGGTCTTTATAAATTTAGTAAGACGAATTATCCAAAGCACTTTCTCTAACCACAATGGGAATGAAGCTGAAAATTAATAATCAACAAAGAACCAGAAGTTTCACAAATATATGGTGATTAAACAATACACTCTTAATCAACAGGTCAAAGAAGAAATTCCTTTATATAGAGAGATGAATGAAAATGAGAATACAACATATCAGAGCTAGTGGGATGCAGCAAAGGCAGTCCTAAGAGGAAATTTATTGCCCTAAAAGCTTATATTAAAAGAGCAAGCAAAATAACAAGGACTCAACTGCTCACCTGGAAAAATCAGAAAAAGAACAGCAAACTAACCCCAGACTAAACACACAAAGAGAAATAACAAAGATTGAAGCAGAAATAAACAAACTGGTGGAAAAAAATAAAATAGAAAGAATCAACAAAATGTAAAGTTGGTTCCTTGAGAAAAATCAACAAAATTGATGGCCCCTAGAAAGGCTGGCAAAGGAAAAAGAGAGAAGATGCAAATAGACAAAATCAGAAATGAGAGGGGATTATTATCATGGATCCTAAAGAAATTTTTTAAATTATCAGAGTACACTATGAATAATTATATGCTATCAAACTAGGCAACTTAAGATGAAAAGGACAGATTCCTATAAACATACAAACTACCTATACTGAGTCAAGAAGAAACAGAAGATCTCAACAAATGGATAACAAGTAAAAAGATTCAACCAGTCATCAAAAAGCTTCCCACAAAGAAAAACCCAAGGACCAGATGCCTTCATAGGGGAATTTTATCAAACAGTTCCAAGAAGAATACTAATCCTGCTCAAACTCTTCCAAAAAACTGAAGAAAAAGAAAACTACCTACTTCATTTTATGAAGCTAACATCACTCTAATACCAAAACCAGATAAGGACACTACAAAAAGGAAAATTACAGACCAATCTCCCTAATGAATATACATGCAAAACTTCTCAACAAAATACAAACAAATCGAATCCAATGACACATTAAAAGAATTATACATCATGACCAAACTGGGTTTATATCAGGAATGCAAGAGTGGTCCACATTAAGAAAACAGATCAGTGTAATACAGCACATTAACAAATCGAAAAAGGAAATAGCACATGATCATCTCAAATGAAGCTTAAAAAGCATTCAACAAAATTCAGCATCCTTTTCTGATAAAAACACTTCAAAAGGCAGGAACTGAAGGAAGTTCCTCAATATCATAAAAGGCATATATGAAAAACCCATACCTAGCATCACACTTAATGGTGAGAGATTGAAATCATTCCCCCTAAGATCGGAAAAATAGTTTGGCAGTTCCACAGAAAACTAAATATTGAGATGCCCTATAACTCAGCAATACCAATATTTGTTATGTCTGAAAGAAGGGACACGAACAGACATTTGTACACTGATGTTCATAGTGACTTCTTCGCAACTGCCAAAAGATGTAAACAATCCAAGTGCCCATCAACAGATGAGTGGATAAACAAAATGTGGTATATACATAGAATGGAATATTATGGAGCAGCAAGATGAAATGAGGTCCAAAGCTTATGACAAGATGGACAAACCTTGAGAACTTAAGGCTGAGTGAATTAAACCAGACACAAAAGGAGAGATACTAATGATTTCCCTAATATGACTCTGGTAAAGGTAATCTCAGAGTTTTACACTGTAGCATATAGGACACTTAGAGGTACACAGAAGGTAGAGATGGAAGAGAGGTTACTCAATGAGGTTGAACTCAAATGTAAGGAAACTGACATTAATTAGTAGAGTTATAAGTAACATAGCCATATTGAAGGTGAACAGGATTGAAAGGGATTGTATAGAGCCATGTATCCCACCAATTAACTCTACAATCATTTAATAAATTAAGTTCTCACATGAACAATTTCAAAGGTGTGATCTCGTACAAAGGGTCAATAATAGAGGGGTATAAGGGAAATTAAAATTCATGCTATGATTCCACTATTAATATTCTTTCTAGCTTCCAGTGTTTGGAGCAGCTAGAAGGAAAATCCAAAATGTGGAATGGTAACCCATAATAAACTCTGAAATCTGTTCTGTAACTATTTGTTGAAATACATTTTGAAAATCATTGCTTTTTCTTTCTTTTCTATGTATATATGCTATATTTAATAATAAAAAAAATTTTTTTAATTGCATGTTATAGCCAATAGTCAACAAGAAGACTGCAACAATACCAAAGCAATACCAGGGGTAAATAATTTGGGAAGGAGGGACAAGAGATTAGGGAAGGTTTTGATTTGATATTGGGTGAGACTTTGTTTATCAGTTCTTTGTCTCTTTGGACCAACGAAAATTGTCTAGAATTGATGGTGCTGCTGATTGTACAACCAAGTGAGGACACTGTAAGACATGGTGTATTTTGGACATTATCCATGATGTCCAATGGATAGATGGGACCAAAGGGTACAATGACTAAGAAGCCAAAAGGCAAACTGTGATATATATATATATGATGAAATACTGTGTGGCCACAAAAAGGAAGGACATCATGAGGCATGCAATAAACTGAAAGAACCCTGCGGACAATGTGTTGTGCAAAATAAGCCAGAAACAAAAGAACAAATATGCAATGGAATCTTTCAGACAATACTTATAAAAAAATTGGAGCCTAGATTGTAAACTCTTTATAGCAGCCATACTTAGTCCGTAGTTCTAAGTCTATTTCTAGATTCTGAGAAAGTGAGGTCTATATGTATAAGCTGATATTTTGCTGGAACTCTGAGTAACTCTGTGACACCTAGGACTCAGGAATGGAGTTCTGCAGTCCTGAAAGTTAGCATTGCTACATACAATGACAGTTGAAGTAACCAAAAAAGAGACCAGACTTCAATTAGAGATAAAAAAAAAAAAAAAAGGCTGAAAAGTCCCCTTGGGGGAATGGTGAGAAACAGGGAAAATTCAACTTTACCATGTAGAGAATTCCTGATATTCTTACAAGCAGTGGGGACAACCAAAGCAATAGGACGAGCCCTCAATCTTGGGGTTGTTCACATGAAACTTATCCCCGCAAAGCACAGGCTACTAAGCCTACTTAAAATTAGGTCTAAGAGTCACCCCTAGAGAACCTTTATCGTTGCTCAGATGTAGCCTCTATCTCTCAGCCAACATGACAAGAAAACTGACTGCCCTCCCCGTCTTTACGTGGGACATGACTCTGAGGAGTGTAAACCTTTCTGGCAACGTGGGACAAAAATCCTAGAATGAGCTGGGACTCAGCATCAAGGGATTCAGAAAACCTTCGAGACTAAAAGGGGGGAAGAGAGAAAGAAGACAAAATAAAGTGTCAATGGCTGAGAGATTCCAAACAGAGTTGAGAGGTTATCCTGGAGGTTATTCTTACACATTATATAGATATCACCTTTTTAGTTAAGGTATATTGGAGAGGCTGGGGGGAAGAGCTTGAAAATGTAGAGCTGTGTTCCAGTAGCCACATTTCTTGAAGATGACTGTATAATGATATAGCTTTTGCAATGTGACTGTGTGACTGTGAAAACCTTGTGTCTGATGCTCCTTTTATCTATGGCATGGACAGAGGAGTAAAACATATGGATTAAAAATAAGTAAATAATAGGGGGAATAAATGCTAAAATAAATTTAGTAGATTGAAATGCTAGTGATCAA
>PVIY010049867.1:0-16498 GCA_004026745.1 Myrmecophaga tridactyla
CATTCTGAATTAATTGTTTCAGCTCCTGTATGTCATTTGAATTGTTGGTTTGTTCCTTTGACTGGGCCATATCTTCAATTTTCCTAGTGTGATTTGTTATTTTTTGCTGGCGTCTAGGCATTTAATTACCTTAATTAGTTTATTCTGGAGATTGCTTTCACTTCTTTTATCTAGGGTTTTCTTGCTGGATTAATTTGTTGTCTATCTGTTCTTTGACATTCCGTTCAGTTTTATCTGGACCTTTAGCTTAAATTTTGTTTAACAGAGGAGAATTTTTCAGTTCTTGTTTTCTTGTTTCTTTCCCTGCTTCTGTGGTGCCTTTCCCTCCACACACACACACACACACTTAGGAGGGTCTACTTAGATATTATAGACCCCAGCCAGATTTTCTCAGACCAAACTGGCCTCCTGTCAGGAGGAAAGAGCTACCTGCATCGGTTTTCCCTGAGGGTGAGACCCAGCAGGTTGAAAGACTTTCCTGTGAAGTCTCTGGACTCTGTTTTTCTTATCCTGCCCTGTGTGTGGCACTCGTCTGACTGCAGGTCCCACCAGCATAAGATGATGTGGTACCTTTAACTTTGGCAGACTCTCCCTGCTGGGGGCATGGTATTGACAGAGGAGAGGTTGTAGGCTGGTTTTAATGGCTTCAAATTACCAAGCCCTGGGGTCTGAATTCCTTGAGGGAGGGATTCCACCTGAGTTGGGCTTCACCCCTCCCCTAGGGAAGGCAGAGGCTCCAGACAAGCCCCCAAAAGAGCTTACTTCTGCCTATGCCTGGGGAAGTTGCAGCCTGAAAAGTCCTGCCGCTGTATCCAGAAGCAGTCAAGCCTTTGTAGATATACAGCCACAAAACCTCTGTTTCCTTCTTTTTTTTCCCCCTTTTTCTGTCTGTCCTGCCCCCTTGGCGCCGTGGCAAAAATGAGCAACCTCTGCTTTGATCAGGTTCACCTAAGCTGGGGGCCTATTTTTAGGAGTCAGAATTTGTTAATTAGTTCCACAATTGGCGTTTGATTGTGCCCAGTCCCTGCTGCTGGTAAAGTCCTTTCCTTTCCCCTCTGGGAAGCAGCCTGTGGGGGAGGGGCGCTGGCCACCAGAGCTTTGGGAACTCATGGTTCTGGTGGGTGCTCGCAGGCTGGTCCAGCTGGTCCAGACTGGGGTACACCTTGTGTCTGGTCACTGACGTGGCTCCAGGAGCTGTTCTGTACTGTTTCTGGTTATTTAGTAGTTGTTCTGGAGGACGAACTAAAACGTGCACGTTGTTAAGCCACCAACTTGACCCGGGAGCCGCAAGAATTTATTTATATGTATAGCGTTCATCACTAGAATACATGGCTCTATACAACCCCTTTTGATCATGTTCACCTTCAATATGGCAGTATTACTTACAGACCCACTAATGAACTGCCTTCAGTTCTGTCTGTTCCTTACATTTAAGTTCAGCCTCATTAGCTAACCATTCACCCATCTCTAGCTTCCGTGTATCTCTAGGTCCCCTGTATTCTACATTATAAGCCTCTGAGTTTATCTTTAACAGTGTCATAATCGTGGAATAATAAGATATCTATCCTTTTGTCCATGGCTTATTTCACTCAGCATTATGTCCTCAAGGTTCATCTAAGTTGTCATATGCTTCAGGACCTCATTTTGTCTTATGCTGCATAATATTTCATCATGTGTATGTACCACATTTTGTTCATCCACTCATCTGTAGATGGACACTTGGATGGTTTCTATCTTTTGGCAGTTGTGAATAATGCTGCTGTGAACATCAGTGTGTAAATATCTGTCTGTGCCACTGCTCTCAGTCTTCTTTGACATTTCCTTAACTGGAATTCTATCATTTTACAGTAAATGTCCAATAGTATTTGAGAAACACAGTTGGTCAACTGCTTCTTTGCCTATTTCATAATTGGATTGTTTGTTTTTTTCTTGTTGAGTTGAATGTTTTCTTTACTTACACAGGATATCAAGCCTTTATCTGATACAGTTTCCAAATATTTTCTCCCATTGAGTTGGCTGCATCTTCACCTTTTTGACCCCTTTGCTTTCTGACTGTTGCCTGCATTATCCAAGTCAGAGGCTCCACAACTGCAAACCTCTGTGTCATGATGCAGGCTGCCAGCTCAGGCCTCGCTGGGTGTGGGCCAGGGACGGTCAGTTGGGGAAGGTTGACCTGGTCTAGCTTCAGATCATCATCATTGGGTATTTTTTGGTCTCCAGAAACTTTTGGGTCTGGTGTGTCTCCTTGCTGTGTTAGGGTTCAGTGCAGAAACGGGAAGCACTCAGATGGTTCAGGCATGCAAGGTGTAATGCAGGGTGTCACTGTCTGGGAGGTGCTGGACACTGCGAGTGGACATGTTGCTGCACCCCAGAGACCAGGTGCTGTGTGTAGACCCCTGCTGCCAGCTTTTCCTCCCTATCCACAGAGCAGCAGATCCAGCCCCTGAAGTAGCTGTAGGAGCTCCCTCTCCATTCTCGTGTGCTTCTACATTTGACGAGGTCCCTCACCATCCTCCTGTGCTTCTACATTTGACAAGGTCCCTCTCCATCCTCATGTGTCTCCTTCGTGTGCTGAGGTCTCTCTCCATCCTCATGTCTTCTACATGTGCTGAGTTCCCTCTCCATCGTCGTGTGTCTCCTACACATACCAAGGTCCCCCTCCATCCTCGTGTGTCTCCTCCATGTACTGAGGTCCCTCCCCATTCTCGTGTGTCTCCTCCATGTACCAAAGTCCCTCTCCATCCTCGTGTGTCTCCTATGTTTGCCGAGGTCCCTCTCCATCCTCGTATGTCTCCTGCATCTGCTGAGGTTCCTCCCCATCCTTGAGTGTCTCCTACATGTGCTGAAGTCACTCTTCACCCTCTTGTGTCTCCTACACATACCAAGGTCCCCTTCCATCCTCGTGTGTCTCCTCCATGTTCCGAGGTCCCTCTCTATCCTTGTGTGTCTCCTCATGTACCTAGGTCCCTCTCCATCCTCATGTGTCTCCTACATATGCCGAGGTCCCTCTCCATCCTCGTATATTTCCTACATGTGACATGGTCCTTCTTCATCCTCGAGTTTCTTGTCCATGTGCTGAGGGCTCTCTTCATCTTTGAGTCTGCCCTATATCTGTCGAGATCCCTCTCCATCCTTGTCTGTCCCACGTGTCCAGGGCCCTGGGGGAGGTCTAAATCAAGGTGTCATCAAGGTGATGCTTCCTTCCCAAAGACGGTGGTGATTGGGGTCTGGCTGCCAGCATGATTGGTCCTTGTCGCCTCTGTCATGTGACAGTGTACATGCAGCTTTCTCTGGCCTCTGCCTTCTCTTCTGGATTCCTGTACTTCCTTCTGGCTGTTCCTGTATCTTTTTCTCTCTCTGACCTTCCCTATAAGGCTTTCCATAGTAAGATTAAGATCCATTCTGATTGAGCTGGGCCATACCTTAGCTGAAGTAAGTGCATCAAAAGGTTGTATCTATAAGAATTCACACCCGCAGAAATGGATGAAATTTAAGAGCATATTTTCTTGTATACAGAGCTCCAAGCTACCATAATGGCTAAATGTCCAGTGCCATTTATTTCATGGCTTCTTCCTGAAAATTGCTAGATTTTCATCGTGGGTCACATTCTTAGAGTCATCATATAACCCATAAATCTATGTTTTCTGTCACTATGGAGATATAAATACAGACACATACATAGTCTTAAGTGTTCTAATATGCTGTCCCTTTAAATATTCAGTGGAATTGTCTTCTTAGTTTTAATTTTTATATGGAAGCTTTCTCAGTTATTCTTTAATTACTTTATCCTTTAAGCCCTCAGTATTCTTCCTGTACGTTCAGGGGTGTTGATGTCTTCTCACTAAGTGCTTGAGATCGTGGTGTCCGCTCACCTATAGTTGACTCCCTGGTGGATATTGTGGAGGGCTCTGCTAACCCATGGTTGACTCCCCAGTGGACACTGAAGAAGGCCCTGCTAACCTGTAGTTGACTCCCAGGTGAACACTGTAGAGGACTGTGCTCTCCCCTAGGTGACACTCAGGAGAACATTCTAGAGGGCTGGAGCAAAGAGCCTGTGCCTACAGGCCAGGAAGTAGACCCGGCCACTCCTCCAGGCCCGTGAGATTTGGCCTGTGGACTGAAAGCCAGGTGAAAGCTAGGGGCAGGAGCTTCCTGCCTGGAAGCAGCCTGAGCCCAGATGGGGATGGCGATGGGGCCAATGACACTCATGGTGGCTTGGAAGGGCATGTGGCTGGACCACCAAGGATGTGCTAGGCACCCCAAGGCTGCCCCCGATTCATGACCCTTGCCTCCTCCTGCCCCAGCCCACGTGTTCATACGTTCTTGCTCCTGTGGGGAGGGGCGTGGCGGGTGGCAGCCCACCCCCCTCGCTTTTCTGGAAGTACATGTGCGAGGGATCCTCTCACACACCTCCTGAAACCTGTGAGCCTTTTGTCTCATTGCCTTTTGGGTTTTTCCTCTGGCAGGGTGACATTTTGTCATCTGCCCTTCCAGAGTAGGTGGCTGTATGTGGGCGCCAGATGAGGCAGCATCCCCATCACGAATATGGAGGCCTTCTCGCTGTCTGGCCATGTCATCATGTGGAAAAAAGCCACCGAGCTGTGAGTCCCCCACCTGCCCAAGAGTGCCTGGGCCCTCTCGGCCTCCTGCTCCCCTGTGCACACCCGATTGGCAGTTTGCATATTTGAGTGCTCTGTGCATACACCTGCAGGGACCCCGTGCACACTGCAATGCATGTTTACACGTGAGCATGAACCAGAAAGTGCAGTCCTTGCTCTGGCTGGGTGAAAAGCCCCATTCTTCTCCTTCTCTTCTGGTGTCGGTCAAGACCCACTAATGGGTGTTTGAAAATATTGCCTCCACCCCCACTTATTTTAAACCCAGTAATTGGTTTAACCTAATTTCTGGTGAAGGTCTGCAGACTGCCATGTTAACCAAAGGCTGGTTTTTCTTAGTTTAGGTGTGCAGTGATTGTTTTAACTAATTTTAACAACAAAAACCATGGGACCCTAAGGATCCTATGTTGGTGGGGTGCTTTTTCAGTGCTGCTTTTTTTCTGTCCTTTTCTCTTTTTTTGGTGAACATATAGCTTGTAGGTTGCACTCAATGACATTCATGTGTCTCTGACCCGAGAACAGCATTAACTGACCCCCGCAGCTGTTGGTGCTGCACAGGGGTGGTGAAGCCTACACCCCCCCGTGCTGGGTGCCCTGGTCGCATAGGCGCTGGCCTCCTCACCGAGGCTCCTTGTTCTCTTCACAGGGCTGCCTCCGTCTACCAGGGCCGCTGTGAGCAGGGCCACGTCGCTGCCTCTCAGCTGCCCCAGTGGGGGCTCAGGTGGTGTGCTGGTTTGAAAGGAATTATGCCCCCTAGAAAATCCATGTTTTAACCAACATCCCATTTCAAAAAGAGAGAATAATCTGTATTCAATACTGTATGTTTGAAACTGTAATCAGATCATCTCCCTGGATGATGTGATTTAGTCAAGAGTGGTTATTAAGCTGGATTAGGTGACGACGTTTCTCCACCCATTTGGGTGGGTCTTGATTGCTTTACTGGAGTCCTATAAAAGAGGAAATATTTTAGAGAAAGAGATTCAGAGAGAGCAGAGAATGCTACAGCACCATGAAGCAGAGAGTCCACCATCCAGAGACCTTTGGAGATGAAGAAGGAAAACACCTCCCCATGAGCTTCATGAAACCGGAAGCCAGGAGAGAAAGCTAGCAGATTACACTGTGTCCACCATGTGCCCTTCCAGCTGAGAAAGAAGTCCTGACTGTGTTCACCATGTGCCTTCTCATTTGAGAGAGAAGCCCTGAACTTCATCGGCCTTCTTGAAACAAGATAGCTTTCCCTGGATGGATGCCTTAGATTGGACATTTCTATAGACTTGTTTTAATTGAGACATTTTCTCGGCCTTAGAACTGTAAACTAGCAACTCATTAAATTCCCCCTTTTGAAAGCCATTCTGTTTCTGATATATTGCATTCTGGCAGCTAGCAAAGTAGAACAGATTTTGATATCTGAGAGTGAAGTGCTATTGCAGTTTGCAAATACCAGATATGTTGGAATGATGTTTTGGATAGCTAAGGGGAAGATTTTGGAGGAACTGTGACGAGAATTGAAGGAGAAGTCCTGGTGCTTGAAGAGACTGTTGGTGTAAACGGAACCACTGCCAATCTAGACAAAAGTGGACACAAAAGGGAGAGATTGGAGCTTGCACAGTAAGAACCATGGAAGCTCAGGCCTGAAGCCAAGAAACCTCAGCCTGGAGAGTGGAACCACCCATATACATGGAAAGGGTGAGTTTACCCTAAAGGGTGAGAATGAGTCTCCCACCTTGTTGCAGTGGAAGAGCTGTGCAGCCTCAGGCCTTGGAGAAGGTAGAACATGCTCATTGGGGGATTGGGGAGAGCCTGGCTGCCGCCACATGGTGGCGTCCAGCATGTGCCCCAGAAATGGCAGAGAGCCCAGGGGTGGCCCTGATGCCTGGAGAGAGTGGAGCCAAGAAAAAGGTGGTCTCCTCGTTGTTCCCTGAGGTTGATTTAGAAAGAGGCAGGCCACTGCATAG
Source organism: Myrmecophaga tridactyla (assembly GCA_004026745.1). Classification (NCBI taxonomy): domain Eukaryota; kingdom Metazoa; phylum Chordata; class Mammalia; order Pilosa; family Myrmecophagidae; genus Myrmecophaga; species Myrmecophaga tridactyla. Next base: position 6,572 of record PVIY010049867.1, read on the forward strand.
GCCCTCGGAAAGGGTGGGATTGCCAGTTTCTAAAGCTGAAGGATAAATGACTTTCAGACTTTGAAATCCAGTGGTGTTTGCTGTGCAGGTTTTCCTTCCAGTTTCTCCAATCCTGTGACTGTCCTCCTTTGCATATTGTCATCAGATAACTTGTTTTGGGATTCACAGGTCTGCAGCCAGAAGAGATTTTTTTGCACCTGTTTAAGGTGATGCTTGTCATTGCCAAGTTGACGAGGGGTGAACATGTGGTAGTTAGATTCAGTTGTCAACTTGGCCAGGTGAAAGGCACCTAGTTTTGTTGGTGTGGACATGAGTCAGTAGTATGTGAATCTCATCTGTTGCTTACATCTGCAGTTGGCTAGCAGGCGTGCCTGCTGCAGTGAATGACATTTGACTTAATTGGTTGCTGCTTAAATGAGAGAGCGCAATGTAGCACAGCCAAAGCAGCTCAGCATACCTCATCTCAGCACTCTCAGCTCAGCCTAGGCCTTTGGAGATGCAGAAAGAAATCACCCTGGGGAAAGTGGTTGGAACACAGAGGCCTGGAGAGAAGGCCAACAGAGACCATTCTGTGCCTTCCGAAATAAGAAAGAACCTCAGTGGAAAGTTAGCTGCCTTTCCTCTGAAGAACTAACAAAATAAATCCCCTTTTGTTAAAAGCCAATCCATTTCTGTTGAGTTGCATTCTTGCAGCTAGCAAACTAGAACAGGCGGCATAAGGCCAACACTGACAGTCGTGTAGAAACCTCAGCTTGGAAAACTCTCCCGGGTACCAATTTCTGGGGTATGGAATGCTTTGACTTAATCCAAAAGTCTTTCTTACACAGGAGGTCTTTAATTGCAAATTTTGCTGGCTTGTATCAACATGCAAGTCATTTCCATTTTTTTCTCTTCCTGCTCTGATCCATATCAAGGTATTACTTACTGCAATGCTTGTATCCTTTATACAGACGTCTTTATTTCCCATCTATTTATTCTCATTTAGTTGTATTGAAATTTTTGAGAAAAAAAGTCTAACTAACTTTTTTCCCTTTTAGGTCATCTAAATCTCACCCAGGACCTGTGGTCCATATAAGTGACAGTCCAATGGATGAGAGAAAGGTAGAATTTCTTCTAAAAGTTATATTTATGATATAAAAGAATGAATCTTGGTATCCTTAAGTATGTAAACTCTTCTAGGACTGTACTTACCAAACCTGAGATTGCTTACAAAGGTTGTATATCTCATATAAAAAATGACTTATTTATACATTATGAAAAACAAGGAAAAAAGTAGAATCATTTAAAATTTTAAAGAACCAAAAAGTACCCTAAAATACCAGTAAAGTTAAATACACTTGAAAGTTTTTTGTTTATATTTCGCTTGTTCTAAATAGTTTACCAGGTTTTTCTGATAATCCTGACTAAAAGTATTCCTTGATGGTTTTGAATTATTTTCAACACACTTGATCAGCTTTTATGTTGATTGTTACATGTTGCCTTGTGTTAGCATCATGTCTTGATCTCATCTCCTCTAAGTGTTTCTTCATAAATTAACAATGTAGGTATTAAAGTGCATTATTTAATGTAACATTTTGAACCATCTATGTCAATTATATATAAGTTTTAAATGTTGAAACTAGTTTCCTACAGTCGGCATCTCAATAAACTTAAAAAGAATAAAGTTTCCTTCACCATAAATCTGGTTGCTAATCAAAGCCAGACTGTGAGGTCGTTCTGTGTAATAGTAGCCTTCCTTCTGCCATAGAGTTTTCTGTGATACCTAAGTGAGTGCTGGGCAGTGTCTGTGCTCCCAGGGCCCAGCCACCTGGACGTCTGGGCTTGGGGTTGCGGTTTGCCCAGGTCTTCCCACCTTCCGTCCATGGAGGCCTACAGTGTCTGTCACACTGCCCTCTTGGTGGAAATTATGATGAACCTGTTTACATAATGGTTTGCATTTATAAAATTATCTTCTATCTCTTCTTCCTATTTCTAGTTCATTCATTCATTGACTCAGCAATTATTCAACAACTGTTGGTACCCACCCTGTAACTTTTTTATTTTGGCTTTACATTTTCTGTATTATCTTTTTTTTTAATTGAGGAATCTTCAGACACATGCAGTCCATACCTAGTGTACCATCAATGACTCACATTATCATCACGGTGGTGAGCACCATAATCATTTCTAGAACATTTGCATCACTCCAGTCAAAGGAAGAAAAAGAAAAAAGAAAAAGTGCATACATTCCATACCCCTTATACCGCCCTCTCATTGACCACAAGTAGATCAGTCTACCCAATTTTTTTTACCTTTTATTCCCCCTATCCCCCATTATTTATTTATTTTAACCTTATTTTTTTCACTCATCTGTCCATACCCTGGATAAAAGGAGCAATGAGACACAAGGTTTTCATAGTCAAACAGTCATATTGTAAAAGTTGTTTAGTTATATAGTCGTCTTCAAGAATCAATGCTCTGGAACACAGCTCAGTGGTTTCAGGGTCTTCCCTCCAGCCACTCCAATACACCATAAACTAAAAAGGGATATCTACATAATGCATAAGAATAACCTCCAGGATAACCTCTCTACTGTTTGAAATCTCTCAGCCACTAGAACTTCATTTTAGGGTACACAAGTAGTTTAGTGGTTAGAATGCCAGCCTTTCATGTGGGAGACCCGGGTTTGATTCCCGGATCATGCACCCAAAAAAAACAAAATGAAACTTAATTTTGTCTCATTTCCCTTTTGGTCAGGAAGGCTTTGTCAATCCCATGATGCCGCTACCCTGTAATACTTTTCAAGGTGCTAATTATCTTCCTTTGTATCTCCTTTCTATCACTTTCATGGCTGTTTTGACATTCTCTTTGGGATGGAGGGCAAGTTGGATGAAAAGTTCATAAAAGTGTTTTATTCATATCTTGTCTCTGTTCTGTTTCTGTCCTCTACCTGCCTGCTCAGCTTTCCCCATACCTGCCCTTTCTCACACATGCACAGGCACACATACACACACACACTCATACGTATATATTTTTTATTTACTTCTGAATTCCTTTTTTGCTATACTTTATTTTAGTCCAGAATGACTTCTCGTAGTGGAGCATTTCACTGGGAAAAATTTAAGTTTCAGCCATCAAAGTGTTGTTGTGGCTCCTTTATTGAAAGAAACGTCTTGCTTTTTCAGTGTGGGTCTCTGGTTAATGACATTAAGCCTTCTTAAGCCTTAGCCTCCAAATGCCACCTCACTTTAGTTCCACAAAGGTGAACTAGTGATAATAGTTTATATTCTAGGTTTTAAACTTTTATGCACATCCTTTGTTCTCTTTCCTGTTTTCTCACCTGTTTCTCGATTCCATACCTCCACTCTCTTCCTGAGAACCAGTGCTGTGTACATTTATAAATTCATGCAGAAGGATAAAGGAGAAACTGGAAAGAAGTTCTGCCCACCTGTATGCTTCCACCCCCATTCTCAGAGCAAAATGGAAAGGAGCATTCTTGGCTCAGGATATAGGAATCGAAATGGGATTTTTGCCCCACTTCTACTCCTACAGCTTTCTGTCTCCTGCTCTCCTTCTGAGAAGGAAAAGAGAGTTCTCTGTCTGCATTTTTTGAGATTCTCTGTCTGGCTGTCTTGAGTTGCTGCAGAGGCACAGCCTGGTCTGGGATGACATCTTACATGTTCATTGAAAGTTCATTTCAGGGGTGTGTGGCAGAACAGCAGGTGCATTTCTTTTGGCAAAGACTTCAGGGAATGTTTTCTCTTCTTGCTGTGCTCTCACGATCTTTCCAGAGCAAATTATCATCCTTTTGTACCAGATGAGAGTTAAAACCACATGCCCCAGTGGCCTTATTCACCAAATAAACAAAGATTTAGATGGCTTGCCTGACATACTTCTTGAACAGCCGTCCTGAAAATATATTTGTTTTTATTTGAATGTTAGGTGATGCCTGGAGGGTGATTCATTTGCAGTGGCCATATTTTAAGTTAAATCACATAATTTGGTTCTGTTTATCTTTTTTTAATCCTTTATAAAATGAAAAAAGTAAAATAGAAATAATACTGTGGAGTTCAAATACAGGACTATAGTTTTCAGCCACAGGCAATTTTAAACAAGGTTCAAGGAGTAGCTGGGAGCTCGCAGCTTCCCTCTCTAGGGGTTGGCCTGTGGCTTTGGCTACTCTGGCTGCATCCTCAGTATGCCTATGTTACACCTTCCTTTCCCCACCATCCATTGTGGTTAGGGGCTCATTGGTCAGTTAACTACCAGCCTCCTCTCTCCACTGGAGAGTTGGAGCAGGGGCACCTAGTACAAGTTCTGCAGGGCCTGGCCAGTCTCTCAGGTTGCCACGAGCACTTGCCCTCTGGGGCTCTCTGGCCTTACCCCTTAACCACTGTGTACTCAGTGTCCCGATTCTCTCTCATGGTTCCCACCTGTACTGCAGGAGCTCCGCACCTGGGAGGAGGAGCTGACGCAGGCTGTGCTCCAGCAGAAGAATCTGGAAGAGCTGCTGCAGCGCAGGGAGCAGGAGCTGGCTGAGTGGGAAATCGACATCCTGGAGTGGAAGCTTAACATCATCCTCCACCAGCTGTGGCAGGAGAAGTCCCGACTGAAAAAATACATGGGCAAGTTCAGGAAGAGCTGGCTGAAGCTTAAGGATGGCAACCGCATCAGCCTTCTCTCTGGTCAGTAACCAGGAGCCTGCTGGAAGTAAGAACAGAGAGCCTGGTTTTGGGGTGGGGCAAGGGCTTGGTATGGGCAAGGATCCCTACCTACTCTGTCCCAATAGTAGGGACTGAGGTTTTGGAAACACAAGACATAGGGTTTCAAAATGGACCTTTGTTCAAATCGGCCATTCTGTTCAGTACAAAGAAGCTGGCCTCCTGAAAATCTCACCCACTTTAGGGGCATTAGTGACTATGACTGAACACAGAGAGTGAACTGATAGGTGAGTGTGTTCCAGGCTGCTAGAAGCATGGCTGCTCACCTAGGCACCTTTCCTTTTAGGCAGACTTGGAGAAGGAAGCATGTGATTGGGGAGGGGTGGGAGAGCAGTTTGTAGATTTCAAGGTGTATATGTGTGAGACAGGGGAAATCTTGCCTTTGCAGAATAGCTCATGTCAAGGTTTATTTAAATGGCTAGTTCTCTGCATGCACTTGAGTTTATGTTTAACTCACAGGACTTTGATTTACACATAAGCTTTAGAAACACATTGGCTAAAAAAGTATACATTTTTGACTTGTACAGACTCGGAAAAATGCAAAGAAATATGAAGCTATGAATTAGAATCTTTGTGGTGTATAATGCACCCATTGAAGAAGGTGAGTGTTCAAGTGTACGCTTGTATAGATAAAAATGTTCACTTGTGTTCTGATACATAAGGCCCAAGGAAGCAAGCTTATTATAAGTATAAGGAACTAAGGAAAAATAGCATGATAGGAAAAGCAGTGGTTGGCTTTCAATGGTAGCTTAAGTATAGACAAAGGAATTAATTCACTGAAATTCAGTGAATGCATTCATGGGATGTGTTTACTGATCTCCTTGTTGCATATCTTTTTCTTTTCAGACAACCTTGAGTCTTTGAGCACCTCTTGAGTTTCTAACGTGTTGAGCATATTGCCAGGTACTGGGTATACAACTTAGTGGGGAGACCCAGGTGCAGACAAACAGCTGTTGTTATTCCTCTTTGACAGATGAGGAAAGTGAAACTCAGAAATTCAGAGCTAAATGCAAACCCTGGTTTACTGTCCTTAAGTTATATATTCTTTCTGATGTACCATAACTGCCTTTGGAAGATATTAGAGTTTGGACAATCTCTCTCATTTCCTTAGGTTGTTCTCACCAAAGACTAGTTCTTAATACCCACCTCTGCCCCCTCATAGTAAAAAACATCAGTCCCCCTGCTTTTATCCCTGAGAAAAGGGGGCAAGTACTAATAGATCATATGAAATAGAGACTTTTAAGTTAAGTTTCCTAGAATAATCTACAAGGTTTCATTGTCTAAAAAGCTATTTTAGATATATAATCATATATAATCTGTAAGTCTGTATTATATAGACAGGTTTCTGAAGACTGTCTAATGAAAGGTCACTCAGAAAATGAATTTTCCTCCTTTCTGTATCTCCACCTTCCATGTCCCTTTGGGAAAAAGAAAGGATTCTGAAAGAGAACATTTTCCAGGTGAACAATGAGCTTTTCAGGCCTGTCAGTTTTCTTACATGAATTTCATTTTGGGAAAATTCAAATGCACATGCTGTCTGTGTTTCCTCAAGCAGATTTCCAGCAGAAGTTCACGATTCAGGCATCTCCATCCATGAACAAAAGGAAAAGTCTGATCAGCAGCTGCTATAGTCCTCCCGCAAACTCCACCATCATTCCTCGCCTTCATGCCATCCAGTGTGAGACTATTTCCTAAATTAGTGGGGGTCAGAACACACCAGGTGTCTGCTCTGTCCAGCCACCAACGGGTCCAGGCTTGCTCCATCCGTAACTGCTGCCACCTGTCCTCAACAGCACGTATGTACATGTACATACATATGCATACCCGTAGCCTTTCCCTTTGTCTCTTTCCATTAACTTTACTATGGTCTCCTCTACCTTTTATTCTTAGTCAAATATCAGCAAAGTGTTTTGGGGGTATCAGTTGTAGCTCAACTGATTTACAAAGTGATTTACAATCTAGAGTCTTGTGTTGATATAGGTTGGTACCCTGGCTTGGGGCCCAGTCATGTCCTCTGCCATATTTGGGGCATCATTGTTTTTCTTTTGTCCGTCCTTCCCAGGGAAGGGCTTTTGCAAAGTCTGAGTCCTGAAGAAACCTGCTAAATACTTTTTATGGTTAGCTGGATCTCGATCAATTTTGCTTTTATAGCAGTGTGAAAAAAAATTAAAGAAATAATTTTCCTAATTTAGAGCTAGATAAAGAGATTTCACCAGAACAAAAGAGAAAAAAATTAAATTAAAAAAACAGGGACAGTCCACGATGGCTCAACAGGTAGAGTTCTTGCCTGCCATGCCAGACACCCGGGACCAGTTCCTGGTGCCTTCCCATGCAAAAACAAACAAACAAACAAACAAACAAAAAACTAAAACTAAAAAAACAGGATTTATGACTTTTATTGAAAGATCAAATCACTGGGGTCTTTTACATGTATCCACAGTTTGCTGGAATTGATGGGGGCTTTCATATGCTCTAAATTTCGCTTCAGTCCCCTCAACTTCCTGTTTGATGGTAAGTGGCTCCCTTCTCACAGTTTAGATAGAAGCCTGGTCCCCAAGGGTTTGACTGTTGCTCTAAGGTATCCATGTCAGAAGAATGCTCCTTTTCTCTTATGTGTTCTATTTCTCTAGGCCTGTTCTTTTCCCATCACCTCCTACTCTTGACTTTCTTCTCCTTAAGCTTGAACTCCTCATTTTATTTGTTTCAGACCTTTCTTCTTTTGCATTTTTCATCTTCCTTAACCCCTTCTCTTCTTCTCTCCCACCTCTCTTCTCATCACCCATCCTTGCCTCCCCATCCCACCCAACAGAGTAAGTTGCTTAAGTCAGATCTGTTTGGAACGCTGATGTCTGGTTGGTCTGAGCTTCAGCTTTACATCAGACTTAGGGGAATTTAGGAAATTTCTCTGTGCACTTTGAGAAAGGTAACTGATTGGTGGCCGAGACCTTCATTACTTTCCTGGAAGGCTCTACTTGGGTACAGAGGTTTTTTTTTATGAAGTTTAACTTTTTTCCCTGTAGCTCCCAATGTGGGAGTTGATCTGGCAGAGTAAAGGTTAATCTGGGAAGGGCTCTCTGTGTCTTTTTCCAGATCCCACCCATCCTTTGTAATTCACAGTGACACCAGGTGAAAGCAGCAAAACCTGGGGGCACAGCTCAGTCATTCCTAAGGAGGAAGGTGAGGAAGAGGAGAAGAGGGCCCTTGTGAACAAGTAATGGACAGGTGGGCCCAGTACACTTGGACTGAAGGAACTTGCCTCGGGAGATGAAGGGTAAGAGCCAGATGATGTGAAATTCTTTCTCACTGAAAAATGGATGCACCATTTTAAAATACCTTTTTCTATGTTGAGTGTTTCAGTGCTTTCTGAGAAATCACCCGAGTTTTACAGCAGAATTTTCCAGTGTCTTTGTTGTCTGGAACTTCCTAGTACAGAGATCAGCAAACTTTTCTCTAATGGGCCAGAGGGTGAAAAATATTTTAGGCTTTTCAGGCCATAGGGTCTCTTTCACAACTAATCAACTCTTTTGTCATAATGCAAAAGCAGCCATGGACCATGGACAGTATGTAAATGAGTGAGCTTGTCCAGTAAAACGTCATTCATAGAAACAGGTGGTGGGCAGGTGTGGCCCACCAACTGTAGTTTGCCAGCCCCTATAGGTGTCCCACTGAAAGTGGTGAGCAGCCCAGGTATTAACCAGATATAAATATTCTGGCTGAGTATGCTACTTATACGTGACACTTCCTCTTAAAAGGTCTGTTCAAGAGAGGGATCAGAGGACTCTCTTGCTAGAGATTCATACTGAAGCAGGGGCCAGCAGAATAAACCCAGCCTGGTAGTGCAATAGGATGTAACTCTGGGGCACCAGTGCTTCTTTCAGGTCCCCTACCATAGCCACATTGACATGTGTTTGTGCTCCCTCTGAACAAAGCACAATGCATGCCTTGATACCTTGCTTGTGCTTGTGTTCTGTTTGTGGCCTTGTGGCATAGGAGTTAAATTATCCTAGGTCCCAGCTCTTCTCACGCCCATCACTCTGAGTCCATGACTTCCTGGGAGTGACTCTTGCCTCCACTATTCCATTATTGTGATCCTCTGCTTCAGTTTCTTCATCTACAAAAGTGGGATAAAACTAGTCCCCATCTCATAAAGTTGATGTGGTGACTACATAAATCCACATTTGTGAAGTGCCTAGATTGTCTGGCTCATCATGAGCATATATGAATATCAGCTCTCGTGATGACTATTCTCAGTTTGTCAAGCAATTTTGTTTCTATACCTGAAGAATGGCCATAGTGGTTTGTACTTCTTGTTCTTCGTGTGACTGTCTAGAACTTAGACTTCCCTAAGTGTGAAGGTAAGCAACACACCACCCTACCCCTCTCCCTGGCTGCACTTTTTAGTGACTTTCTTAAGGGCATGTGAGATTGAATATTAGGCTTTATATCCCTGCTTACAGGTGTCTTGAATCTGTAACTGGCCTGGGTAGTCCTTCAAATACTATGGTTTCATATTCAAAGTCTATCTTTCCCTATGTCAGATTTTGGCTGAAGGTGAACATAACCATTTGTTACATAAAAGATGAACTCTCTGAAGCCAGGCTTCAGAAACCAATTAAATAACTTTGGGATGGAAAATTCAAATATGTAGAACACACTACCTAAGCTGTGAATGACTTCAGCGATTGACCCTTTATGGGATGGAAGTTACTCTCCTGTACGCTTTCATATTAAATTCAATTCTATTTTGCATTAGAAAATATTAACTTTTGGCATTTTCTTCCTCCATATGTAAATTCGCCCTTATAAACGTTGAAACACATCAAAATATATGATATAACTTTCCTGATTCTCAGTTCTTACTGACATAAAATGTCAAGTAAAGACCTCTTTAATGCCAGAGGTTTTTGAGAAGCTCAGGAAGATAATGTTTATATTTTAGTATCTGTCAATGGAATAAAATATATAATGACAAAAGGTATCTTGAATTCAGTAATGTTAACTGAATCTGTGTTTTGTGAATCTTAGCATCATAGCCCTTTTTTAAAAATAGTACATATTGAGGAGGAGCCAAGATGGCAGCTTAGCGAGGTGCAGGATTTAGTTCGTCCTCCAGAACAGCTACTAAATAACCATGAACAGTACAGAATAGCTCCTGGGACCACGTCAGTGACTGGACACACAGCGTACCCCAGTCTGGACCAGTTGGACGGGCTGCAACCCCCCCCCC